>BQKN01063748.1:239127-257954 GCA_022839385.1 Asparagus kiusianus | reverse complement strand
TCTTCCCTTCTCTTGAGTGAGTGTTTGAGGGATTAGGCTGACTTAGCCATTCTAGTGAGGGAAAGAGTGACTAAGTGCCGCACGGGTTCGAGTGAGGTTTGTGGTGAAAGAATCAGCCCGTGACATTTCACTGCAGGATCGAACTCGTCGACAAACACGCAAGAATGAAGAATGGAAGCTGAGAAGGTAGAGTCGCCCTCGGAAAATGTGATATATCCCTTGGACTTTAGCGTAGTAGCGATCTCCGTCCGTCGATTATGGCCCGGACTCCAACACAGTAGTTTAATTTCCCATTTGTACAATGTTGGTGCATGTGGCTAAATCTGGAATGAAACAGATATAAATCAACGAGAAATGAAAGCATTTGTAGTGCTGTATTTTAAATCTTTTTTAAGTTTGTTGCTGTGCATTTGTGAAACGTTATGCTTAAAGCAATATTTGGCCTACTCTGATGCAAGGATCTCATGGCCAAATTGCTTCCAGGAACATTAGTACAGTATAATAGTATGCACCAACCAAGTACTATCAAAATCTCCTCGATCTACAAGACTATTCGGTCAATGCAACGATCTCCTCGATCTGTTAAAACCTTTTGGTTCAAAACCTTTCAGTTCAGGCAAAGATCTATCGTTTTGTAAAAGCCATTCGGTTCAGGCAAAGATCTTTCGATCTGTAAAAACATTTTCGATTCAGGGTAAGTTCCTTCGGGCACAAACTAAAGCTCACACGCTTTCAAATTCCACAGCAGTAGCACAAAAACTCGAACACTTCAGTGTGTTTTTTGTATGTACCAAGAGATGCCCCAATGAGCACTATTTATAGGCTTCTAAGGCCAGCTTAAGGGTCACCCGCAGTCAATTTGACTATTACAAATCATAATGACAATTATGACAATTATGATTGTAACAGCAAATGACATAATTGTTGTAAATGTTGCATGCAGTAATGCGTGAACGCGAGGGTCGCGTTTCTTGCACCCTCACGCGAATGCGAGGGTTGCATTCCCTCTTGCGAACGTGAGGGTCGAACCCTTGCGCGAACTCGAGGGTCGCGTTCCCTCTTGCGAACGCGAGGGTCACCAGCGAGGCTCACCCCACACTGCAAACGCGAGGCTCACCCGCATGCTGTGAGGCGGCATGTGAGGCGGCCTGAGTGGCACCAAAGGGCGCCACCTAGCCCCGATGTCTCCGTGTGAAGTGCAAAGTACGTCATACAAAGCGCCACTTAGCGCCGCAATCCGGTTAGCCCCTATCCTCAGCCCATTGGCCTACGGCCCACGGCCCACGACCTACTAGTACTTATGAGTAATTAATTTAATTATTTAAATTAAAAATAATTCTTAGCTTGCCTATGGCAAGACTCGAACACAGGACTTTTTAAAACACCAAAACTTTTAGTTTCCACTACGTTACTAAGGACTTCTGAAAATTGTCAGTAGTTAATAAATATAAAGTTTGAAAACTCATTTTTGGAAAGTAGTTTTGACCAAAAAAATCTAACAATCCCCCACAAGTTTTTAAACTAGTATCATGTAACAGTGTCATTGTTCAATCGTTGTGCATAAGGTAGTTGTCACAAAGACTTGAATTCCCTTTAGACCATCTGAATAAAAGATAGATGCATGGTATCGCGGAGACTTGAACCAATACATATCTAAAAATCCAGCGATCACACAAGATCAAACTTATTTGCGGTAGTTTTTACTTTGAACCACACATGCCTTTGCCTTTGCTTTTGCCTTGTACATTTATGACCATGTGTATGTCTTGGTTTCTGCTAGGGCTCTAGGTATCTTTTTACAAGACATCATAGGAGACAACCAAATCTTCACTCAGGCATAGGTAAGTTCTTTAGGCGTGTTTCCTATCAAACATCCTGCATCCGAGTTGCTTTGAACTCATTAAGGCTTAAGAGTTATCCTCTCTCATGATAGAATTCTAGGCGAGTCCTTTAGGCGTGTTTCCTATCTAACACCCCACATCCGAAAAGCTTTGGACTCATTAAGACTTAACAATCATCTCCTTTACATGATAGGATCATCGGTGAGTCTTTTAGGCATATTACCTATCCAACAGCTCGCATCCGAAAAGCTTTGGACCCATTAAGGCTTAACAACCATTCTCTTTGCCATGATAGGATTTTACTTGCAAATCTTACTTGACTTTTGAACTAATCATCTTATCATTAGTAGTGTAAGCTTTGAACTAATAACTTGATTTAAATAGTAAATGTTTGTAAGACTCACCAAACTTTGAAAATCTTACTTGACTTTTGAACTAATTATCTTATCATTAGTAGCGTAAGTTTTGAACTAATAAGATATAAATGGTAAGTATTTGTAAGATTCACCAAACTTTGAGACCAATTCCACCAGACGTCCTTTCGACAATGTCTTTTTTTAGACATTTAGTCAATGGATCAGCCATATTTTCTGAAAACCAGACGTTAATCACAGAGATGACTCTTTGGTAAATGAGTTCTCTCTAATAGCCATGCTTCAGACGAATAGTCTGCTTTTTTCCATTGAACATCGTGTTTGCTGCTACCATTGAACATCGAGTTCGCTGCTACAATACTCACCGCCTGATTATCATAATAGATAGTAATTACGTCTTACAATTCTGTCAATGGAAGGTCTCGGAGAAAACAACTGAGCCACTCAGTTTCATCTCCTACAACATAGAGTGTGAAGAACTCAGATTTTTATCGATGACTATGCAATCATAGTCTGCTTCTTAGACTTTCACGAGACGGCAGCTACACCTATGGTGAAGACAAAACCTCTAGTAGATCTGCACCCATCTGGTTCTAAGCACTAGCTCACATCTGAATAGCCTTCGATTATAGTTGGATATCCAGTGTAAAATAGGCCCAGACCTATAGTTCCTTTCAAGTATATCATCAATCTTTGGATATTATCCCAATGAAGCTTTCCAGGATTACTTGTGAACCTACTAAGCATTTCTACAACGAATGCTATGTCTGGCCTTATGCAGTTCATCACGTACATAAGACTCCTAATGATCTTTGAGTATCTTAGCTACTCTACTGGTCTTCCAGTATTCGGTCGAAACTTCTTGTTGTAATCATACGGCACTGACAGTTCTGGCAGATCTAGTAGCTATACTTTCTTAGCATGCTCTCGACATAATGAGATTGGGATAATCTAATACCCTCTTCAGAGTATATGATTTTGATTCCAAGAATCACTTTCGCAATTTCAAGATCCTTCATGTTGAACTGTGCTGAAAGAAATTTTTTAGTAGATATTACTATCTCCAAATCACTCCCAATGATGAGCATATCATCCACATAGAGGCAGATAACCACCACCTTTCCTTCAGTGATCTTGATGTATAGGCACTTATCAGATTCACAGACTTGATACTCATTGTTGCGAACAACCCCATCAAACTTCTCATGCCAGAGTTTCGATGCCTGCTTAAGTTCATATAGAGACTTAACAAGTTTATAAACTTTACCAGCTGAGACATCAAGTCCTTCTGATTTCTCAATGTAGACCTCTTCTGTGAGATCTTCATTGAGAAAGTCAGTCTTCACATCTATCTGATGTATGAAAAACTTTTTTATCGCTGCCCACGCGATAAGCACTCTGATGGTGGTGATCCTGCAAACTAGTGCATAGATATCAAAAAAATCTATTCCTTCTCTTTGAGAGAATCCTTTCGTCACCAGTCTTGCTTTGTACGTCTTAACAGTACCATCAGGACGAAGCTTCTTCTTGAAGATTCACTTGCAACTGATAGGCCTTGCACCTTCAGCTACATCCACCAGCTCCCAAGTATGATTTTGGATCAATGAATCTATCTCATCATCTATAGTTTTTTTCTACAGAAAAATATCTGTTGACTGCATTGCTTTTTGGAAAGTCTGTGGATCTCCTTCCACATTATAGGTGATGAAGTCATCTTCAAAATCTTTCTGTCTCCTGACACGCTTGGAAGGTAGTTCGGTAACTCCTTCATCATTGACACTTTTACTCTCTCACGAAACTGGCTCATCTGGTGCATCTGATATACCAACATTCTCTGGTATATCTTTGAGTAATAAACCTTTATCCTTGATAAACTTATCCTCAAAGAATTCTGCATCCCCAGCTTCAATGACAGAGTTAGTTCCAAGGTCCAGGAACCTGCAAGCATCGCTATCTTCAGTAAAGCCAAGAAACACACACCTATTTGTCTTTGGTCCGAGCTTAGGCCTTCTGATATCTAAAACTCGAGTTGCTTCTCCACATGAGTGTGAAACTCGACGAACTTACTGTAAGCTTCATCTTTAGATTTCAGCAGGTAGACGTGACAGAAGCGAGAATGATCATCAATGAAGGTGATGAAGTACTTCATGCCGCCTTGAATGACGAAGCTCTTGAGTTACAAGTATCTGAATGAATTAGATCCAACAGGTTGGTGCTCCTTGTGATACTTGGAAAGAGCTTCCTTGTCAGTTTTGGTTGCGTGCAGACTTCACACTTCTCATGTTTGTTACCCCCATATTTTGGAAGTAATCCTAACTTCTCCATGCTAAACAGTTTTCTATAATTTTTATGTCCCAGCCTATTGTGTCATAACACAGATGAGTAAGCAGAAGAGGATATTTTATTTATAATTGAGTTGGGTATAATAGTACTAATCTTATACATGCCATCAGTAGGATATGCATTACCAAAATATATTTTCTTAAATGATAACACAACCTTTCTTCCTTGGAAATCCAGCCTCATACCTACATCACACAACAGACTTTCAGAAACTAAGTTTTTAGCAATTGAGGAAACATGTTTCATATCATTCAATGTGAGAGTCTTTCCTAAAGAGAGAGTCAGTACCACAGTCTCAGTTCTAAGAACAGGAATTATAGAACGATCAATCATTGATATGTTCTCTTTGGCAGAAACATAAGAAGAGAACAGATCTCTATTGGAGCAGACATGTCAGGTAGCACATGTATCTAACCACCAACCAGAGATTTTCCTGGGAGTTGTCACCTGAAAAAGCATAGCCACACAATTGTCAATTTGATTGACATTGTGTGTTATTCCCTTCTTTGGTGCTTTGTAGTCCTTGGCAAAATGTCATTGCTTTCCACAGTTAAAACATTTGCCGCTCTTCTTGAACTCTTTCTTCTGAACATTCAAGTTCTTTGAATTTTGGTTCTTTTTTTTTTGTTAAAAGACTTCTTTTTCTTTTTAGAAGAAGAACTACTAGTCTTCTCAAAGTTAGCAGCCACCATGTTAGCAGACGCCTTCTGCTTAGCAAAGAGCTCAGTTAAGGAGAACTACTAGTCTAGAAACTTGTCAATGGGGTGAGATTTGGACAGCTTCTCATCATCCTTGTACTGGTCATCCATAGTATGCCGGATTTTCTTTGAGAGGTCTTGTTGGTGTAAGTATCTGCTAGATGATCGGCTAGGCAATTAAGGAGATAACTCCTACAGAAGTGATCATCTCTAGCCTAAGAGGTTTTAGACTTAGAATCTTCTTCAGAGTCGGGTTTCCTCTCAGAAACCACATAATAAATTTTCAGGAGTTGCATCCTGAAGATCACTTTCCGACGCTATATGTTGAAGTTGGATCCGTCAAAGTTCTCTAACTTAAGACAGTCCACTCCAAGAGTCCTCGCATGATCCATGGTAGATTAAAAATATTATTTTAAGATTGTTGGCGCCTATGGCTAAATCTGGAATAAAACAGATATAAATCGGTGAGAAATGAAAGTAATTATAGTGTTGTATTTTAAAACTTTTTTAAGTTAGCTGCTGTGCGTTTGTGAAACGTTGTCCTTAAAATAATATTTGGCCTACTCCAGTGCAATGATCCTAATGCCAAATTGATTCTAGGAATAACAGTACAATACAATGGTGTGCACCAAGCAAGTACTGTCAAGATCCCCTCGATCTGTAAGACCTTTCGGTCAAGGCAACGGTCTCCTCGATTTGTTAAAACCCTTCGATTCAAAACCTTTCGGTTTAGGCAAAGATCTATCGATCTGTAAAAAACATTTTGGTTTAGGCAAAGATCTTTCGAACTGTAAAAACCTTTCAGTTCAAGGCTAAGTTCCTTCGGGCACAGACTAAAGCTCTCACGCTTTCAAACTTTGCAGCAACAACACAACAACTCGAACACTTTAGTGTGTTTTTCGTATGTACCAAGAGTTGCCCTAATGAATACTATTTATAGGCCTCTAAGGCCAGCAAGGGTCATCCGCAATCAATTTGACTGTTACAAATCATAATAATAATTATGATTGTAACAACAAATGACTTAATTGGTGTAACTGCTGAATGCAGTAACGCCTGAATGCGAGGGCCGCAATTCTCGCACCCCCGCGTGAATGCGAGGGTCGCGCCTTACGAACGCGAGGGTCACGCTCCCTCTTGCGAACACGAGGGTTGTATCCCTCTTGCGAACACGAGGGTCACCCGCGAGGCTCGCCCCACGCTGCAAACGCGAGGCGACATGCGAGGCAACCACAGTGGCAGCTAACGTGACGCCACCTAGCCCCGATGCCTCCGTGGGAAGTGCAAAGTGCGCCTTACGAAGCGCCACTTAGCGCCTCAGCACGATTAGCCCTAATCCCCGGTCCATTGGCCCACGACCCACGAGCCCACGACCCATTAGTACTTATGAGGGATTAATTTAATTATTTAAATCAAAAACAATTCTCGGCTTGTCTACGGCAAGCCTCGAACACAGGACCTTTTGAAACACAAAAACTTTTACTTTCCACTACGCTACTAAGAATTTTTGAAAATTATCAGTAGTTAATAAATATATAATTTAAAAATATTCCTAACACAACCCTTAAGATAATTAGAATCATGTAATTAGACTGAACACAAGCCAGGACCTTTTGAAACACAAAAACTTTTACTTTCCACTACGCTACTAAGAATTTTTGAAAATTATCAGTAGTTAATAAATATATAATTTGAAAATATCTCTAACACAACCCTTAAGATAATTAGAATCATGTAATTAGACTGAACACAGGCAATTTGAGATATACCCACAATCACACTTTACACACTAAGTGTAGGAATCTAGCCCGTGTCCTCCTCCTCAAGTGCTCGATTACAACCTCTCCCTAGGTTAGTCAATTGACGCCACTCCTCTTGGATTTGACCCCGTCTCTCTCTCCTCACACTTCTCTCGGTGTACAAGTGTATTACAAGTGATTCTCTCAAATAACAGTTGAATATAAAGATTTGTTCTCAAATAACAAGTGAGAACACAATGAAGCTCACACTCACTAAATCACACTCCACAACCCACAATATATGATATGACAATATTAAGCTCAATAAGTGTGTGTGATAACAGTGAATGAAACACAATAACTGTAACTCAAAATATAGCTTAATCAAATAAAAGAGAAATAGAAATAAGCTATATAAGAATGAGTTTAGGAAACTTCTCAATGAACAAGAGGAGCTGAAGAGATGACGATCTCAATGAGATTTGAAAGCCTCCTCTTGATGTAGAAAATCTTCTATTGAAAACAGATTACCCAAAACAGCTCTTAAACAGCTCTTAAACGCAATTAATATTTTGTAAAACAACAAACTTAGATTTCTTAGTTTTTTTTTAGGAAGAGCAGTAATGGGGCATATATAGCACCCCAATACAACAGCTCAAAGAATGTAAAAAGACCAGAAAACCCATTTGAAAAACTAGCCGTTAGGCTCAGTTTGGTGATGAGTCGGTCGACCGGTACGGTCGACCGATTAGTTCAAAAAACGAAAGAATCAGGGTTTTAAGGATGTCGGTCGACCGACATGAATTTCGGTCGACCGAAATTAAATTGCGGGCGACCGGAATGAAATTGCGGGCGACCGGAAAAGTTTTGGAAACAATTCTCAGAAAGCAGACAGTCGTCGGTCGATCGTATCGGTCGACCGAATTCTGATATTGAAAGTTGACAGGTTTTGGGTGAGTTTCGAAAAATCTTTTAAAATATCAGATCATATCCAAAATTTGTGAAACTTTGGGAAAAGTTTATAAATGATGAAGTAAACATGTTTGAAGAGAAATTTTTGGAAAAACATTTTTCGTTTGCTAAAACTCCCTGTTTTTGAAAACAGCTTAGAAAACCTGTAATTTTACGAAAGTGAAGGTTGATTTAAACATGTAAATATACATATATATATTGTGCATATAATATCTGTATATAGTGAAACCTGAACGAGCTGTAAACAAGAGATAAAAGTATTTTTACAACGTTTTATGAAAAGATCATCTATATAATGGAAAACGTCATAAATCGTGTTTAAGTGTATATGTATTGAGCTTGAATATAATCATATGATATATGTAAGAACTAAAAATATACCTAGGTAAATCCACGCAGATGAACTTGAATCTTTAACACTTTAGTAATGCGTGTTGAAATACCTGAAAAAGAACACAAACACAAAACACTAGAAAACTTATTAGTAATAAATTGTTTGTCAACTCATCATCAAAACTATAGGATCAACAGTCGTCAAATTGTAACTTCCATCATCGGCGTTTTGATGGGGAATCAGCTATCTATTGTGATTTTTAGACAGCCTATAGAGCACAACTCTATCTTTCCAATTAGTTCTAACTCATGTTAGGTCTAACTGGATTTATGTTAGTTCTAACTCAGTTCCTGTTAGTTCTAACTCAGTTCTTGTTAGTTTTAAATTAGAACTAACTATTTAGAGCCAACATGAACTGAGTTAGAACTAACACGAACACGAAATCCAAGCGAAGATAAGAATACCAATATCAAATTTTAGCATCAAATTATTGCAAGTTAAGGCATTCAACATTTCTTCAGGGAGAATACTCTATGACAAAATCCTAGCAACAATAAGAATACCAACATCAAATTTATCAAAAAAAGCTTCGCCATCTCCTTCCTCAGCTCCAGCACCAAGATCAGCTCTTAAAATTTTAAACCCAATAGGCATCTCTTCGCCATCTTGACTAACAATTTCCTTAACAAGCAGTGGCTTCTCATCAAATTCCAAAAAAAAAAAGAGTGACCTTGTGCCTGCAGCCCCTTTATTTTCACTTTTCTTGGGCATCATGCACTCTTTTCTCTTGGTCATCATCCTCCGGCCTACCATACTATAGGGTTCAAAAGTGGCAGGCGCAGCGGCGAACTTCGACGTAGTCGAGGGCGAGACAGGGAGCGGTGGCGAGCTACCGCGACGAGGTCGGGCGGGGGAGAGGAGGGGAGGCGGCGGCGAACTCGGGGGAGGCTTGGGTGTCTGGGCGAAGGTGGCGACGACGAGGAGGGCTAGGGCCAGGGCGATGAGCTTGAGAAAGCCCTTGTTTTTAAAGAGAGAGGGGAGAGAGAGAGAGAGAGAGAGAGAACTGAGTTTGAAGGATTGAGGAGAGGGGATAAGGTTATTTTGGGGATTTTAGCTTATGTGGCATGTAATATTTGCTAAAAAGGGGCTGCAGCACAAAATGTCACACTTCAAGGGGCTGAACCACATGGGGGAAACTAGGAGGAGCTGCAGCACATGAAGTTCTCACTTTTGGGGCCTGAACACATTTTTCCCTATTTTTTTTATATGCTTGGTTTCTTGGGATTTGATTGTTAAAACGGCAGCACTTCCCAAAATCCCCGTCACGCAAAAAGTAAAGTACTGTGAATGGGGCGACATGATTTTTTTTTTCTTTTCACTTTGTGATGTGGGCCCTTCTCTGGTAATATTCGATCCGAATCTTTGTTAGTTCTATACTGGACCCTCACGTCTTCCAAATTAGGCCCACAAATATTTATTAATCCTATACTAAACCGTGAAAGTCTTCATTTCTTTCTAAATTAGATCTTCAAAATCTTTATCTGTTCGAAATGGTGGTCTTATTTACAGCAACTTAATAGATTTCGGGCTCTTATTTAAAACAACATAAATATAGTTGACAGCTGATTTCGGAGTCTCATTTATAACATCTTAATAAATCTGTAGTCTTATTTAAATGAATCCAGGAGCTTAATTTAGTATTATGAAGTTCTTTTTCCTTTTTTTTTGTTTTGGGGTTTGGGTGGGTTGGGGGGGGGGGGGGAGGGGTTAATTAACAAAGATTTGGGATCTAATGTGACAAAAAATTTTATTAGTGTTTAGTAGAAAGTATAAGTACATAAATATAAGGGTAAAAGGCCAATTTGGTCCTTGGTACAGGCCTTCATTCTCAAGTTAGTTTCAGTACTTTTTTTTTCACCCCTCAAGTTAGTTTCACATCTTAGGGCTTGTTTGGATTTGTAGGGGGTGAAGGGAAGTTAAGAGAAACTGAGTGAAGGGAAGGGAAGGGAAGGGAAGGGAATTCTCTTCCCCTTGGTTACACCCCAATTTGGGGGGTAACAATTTTTATACTATTAGGGGGTGAACCAAGGTGAATGGAGGTGAATGGAGGTGAATTAACTTCACCTCCTAAGTGTTCCCAAACAAGGTGAATGGTTCCCCTAACTTCCCTTCACCCTCATTCCCCTCAATCCAAACAAGGGATTAGTTAAAAACTATTTTTTTTACAAACGCAAACGTTAGTAATTAGGTGTTAACTTTTTATTTATGACTAAACTACCTTTAAAGATTAAGAGGTCCCTATACTTTAGTAATTTATTTATTTTTCTTGTGATCAAGCATAAATCATATCCACATATTCTTATGGATGTTCCATGGAAGGAGAGATGACCCATATGAAACTCGTCTGCATACTCCTTAGGATTGTAAAAACGAAAAAAAAAAATCTCTACTTAAACTATATATATTACGTTTCTAAGTGCACCATTTGGACGCAGTTTACGAGTTCAACTGTCTCGAGTATATTTCCTACTTTTTCCGGTGTCCTTTCAGAAATTTCCAAATGCATGAATTATGATCCCCTAGTAAGTCAAATTACTCATGAAGGTTGTATATGTTGTGCGCAACGGAAATTTCGGCAGCACCTTTGGTGCACAATAAGAGAGTATGTAATACCCCAACCCTTGAGAGGGTGATGTGATTAGTATTGATAGATTTGATTGGAATACTCATACCACCAAGATGCATCTTCTTTTCGGGAACTAAATCTTAGAAACTCCAAAGTTAAGCGTGCTTGGCCTGGAGAAATTCTAGGATGGGTGACCCCCTGGGAAGATTTCCAGGGAGCGCGTGAGTGAGGACAAAAACGTGCTGAAAAGACGTGTGGTGGTTTGTGAGACCAGTCCATCAGATCTAATAGCGTACCGACTCCGGGATTTCGGGGCGGGGCGTTACAGAGTAGATCTCAACTAAATCCTTGTTCACAAAGGAAACAAGAACCGAAAGTGATATATCTCAACAAAGTGGAATATACACTCTTCCTCTCATGAGTTCTAGGATTGACTTGTCCAGCTTAAACTCTCTATTACAAATCACAACACGAACACAAACAACCAATTTTAACGTGGTTTGGCAAATTACCTACGTCTACGGGGCAAGGAGGGGGGATCTACTATTAGAGAGAAAAAGAATACAAATGGGTTTACAATCATACAACTCTCACAAATTAAACCCTCAAATAGGCTCATTGCTTTTCTTCTCAAAAAGGTCAGCCTCCAAAATTTTTCTCTCTGCCAATTTTCCCCTTTACAGCCGCCAAAGCCTGCTTCTCCCCTTTTGCACGCCTCTTCACGAAGCCCTAGGGTGAGTATTTATATCCGCTGGTTCTTAGCCTCCCACACGATTACATTCGCTGGTTCTTAGCCTCCCACACTGTTAAATCCGTTGGATCTTAGCCTACTATGCGCAAATTCAAGACCCGTTGGTTGCTTCTATCTCTTCACACAGAACCTCGGAGAACCCACTAGATCTTAGCCTCCACTTGCTTTATCTCCTCATGCACCACTCTAAAACCCGTTGAACTCTCCACTTGCTTTATCCAACAATTCTTCACCTCGGTAAAGTTTTTTCAAAACTGAGTCGACACCAATCAAACCAAATGTCTCACTTGTTGCGTCCAGTACGAAGTGAAACAATTCACGACAACAGACTCAATCCACAACAAGTCGAGAACTCAAATGAGAATGCGAACAAACTCCAAACGTCGGTATCAACCCATCAAATCGGCTGCATCATAAAGACTGCCTATGTATCATCTTGCCCAAGGAATCAAGTTTCACGTAGTTCATCCAAATGGCCGCGAACGACCTCAATCCAATAGAAGAGTTCACAACCCTTCTCCAAACTCATCAACTCTGCGGCTGATAGCACCTCCAATGGCGTCAAAGTGTAATGAATCAAACACCTCCACCTGAGGTGAGCCAATGGCCATATCCAAACTATGTCTGCCAGCTGCACTCGAATCAAAAAACCAACTCATCATCTGTATCAAAAAACAATTGATCCCTTAACTGTGTCACCTCAGCTGGAATCCTAAATGATGCAGTATGATCTGGAGTATGTGGAGTAATCTTCACCCAATATGGAGTAGCATCACTTTTCACCTGCTGCGATACATCTAAGGTCTGTCCAAAACTCTCTACCTGCTGAGAGTCAATTAGCTCCCCCATCGAAGCCTCAACCGAAGTGACACTATCAGACCAAACATCCAATGGAGTTTTACCTCCAATCGTAGCAGTTGACAACTTTTTAATAGGATGACCCAAATATGTCGAAGCTTCAGTCCACAAACTCTTCTACAAATCATTACTTGACAAAAAACACCAATCCTCCTCCAGCAAGGCACGGTTCTTCAAATTTATCACCCTATCTAGTTGACCCAAGATTTTTTTTCCAACGAAGTGTTTTGAAATGTCGTGAGCTCGGCTCCAATATAGAAACAGGTCCCTCTTGTACCTCTCAACAAAATCAGAATGAAGTACCTTCATCTTTCTGTCCATCTTGCACTTTTTTAATCTGTTAGAGACTACTAGGACTTTCTCCAATGGGGATTTGGTTGCAACCCAAACACGTCTAGAATAGCCACCAACAAAGGAAACCAAATGCCTATTACCTCCTAATGATTCCCTCTTAGAAGGACCCCAAATATCCACGTGAACTCCTCTAGAGCAACCCTAAGCTTGGTGAATAGAGGTGTCAAACTTCACCTTGGTCTTCTTGCTTACATCAACATGTTCACTGGACTTTAAATTGCAGGTCTTCGCACCCTCTTTCAATCTATGCGAGGAATCAATACTGGAATAGCCAAGCCCCAAATGCCGCAATCTAGTCGAATCAATAGAAGTCGCTACTTCTCCACCTGTCACTATACCTCCAGTCAAGTAATACATGTTATTCCTCCTGACGCCCTTCATCATAATCTGAGAGTCTTTCACAATCTTGAGAATCATGTTCTCAATTCGAACATTCAGACCCTCTCCAACCAAAGCTCCAACCGAGATCAAGTTCTTCCTCAAGGAAGGAACATATCTCACATCATATAACTCCCTAACAGTCCCGTCAAACATCTTGATGCGAATTTTTCCTATCCCAAGGATCTGACATGCACGGTTATCATCCATGTATACCACATCACTATCACTTTTTTCAAAACTGGAGAACCATTCTCTTCTAGGGCACACATGATAGGTCGCATCACTATCCAACATCCATTCAGATTCCTCCGAATAGCTATCTGTAGGACTGATAAAAAGCGAATAAATAGAAGAGTCAAAAATATTACCATCCGATATAACGATGTTTGCTTCTGATAATGGTTACTTCCCTTTTCCCTTCTGCTTATTCTTTATCCATTCGTCGAGCTTTGGGCAGTCTTTCTTCCAATGACCAGTCTCCTTGTACCAAGCACACTGATCTTTTCCAATTGTAGGATGTCCTACTCTAGACTGTGACTTCTAATTCTTTCGGTTTGGACCATTTCCTCTTGCGGCCAACGCCTCTGCTACCGGCTCAAAACTGAAGCATCCTTATCATTCTTTCGAAGCTGATAATTCATAAGTGCAGCAGTCACCTCACTATACAAAAGAGATGTCTTCCTATTAATCAGAGTAAGAACGAATGTCTCATATTCCTCATCGGGCAAGAAACTCAACAATAGCAACGTCTTGTCCTCATCTTCAATCATGACATCCACATTCGTCAAATCAGCAAAAGGCTTTGTGTAGGTGTTCATGTGATCACTAATTGAGGTTTCCTTCTTTAATTGGAGATGATATAGTCTCCTCTTCAAATGCAAGTGGTTCTCAACACTCTTTGTCAGATTCTTGCTTTCGAGAATCTACCAAATCTTCTTCGCAGAAGTCTCATTCATCACATCATATTTTAGATCTTGAGTCAAACAAGACCTAATCACACCACATGCCGTTCGATTTATCTTCTTCCAAACCTTCTTTTCAATATCATCTGGCTTGCCATCTAACTCTAAATTATCCTCCAAATTCTGCGCGTTCAGCGCATCCAAAACCTCGCATCTTCATAATCCAAAGTTGTTTGTGCCATTAAACTTCTCCACATCTATCTTCATAAAGTGGATATTCAAACTCTGAATGGTCTTCGCGCCAAAAACACCACCATCAACACCCGAAGTATCTTCTTTCCCCGACATCTTTCTCAACGCGCCAACGAACGAAGAATAGATTCAAGACTGAAAAGATAGAGTCTTTACCAAGAGATCCCACATTTATCACCAAACAAAGCCCTAGACGAGCTTTCAAATCGATCTACTCCTTCAAATAGCCCAAGCGTAGCCCGAGCTCTGATACTACTTGTTGTGCACATCGGAAATTTTGGCAGCACCTCTGGTGCACAATAAGACAGTAGATCTCAACTAAATCCCTGTTCACAAAAGAAACAAGAACTGAAAGTGATATATCTCAACAAAATGGGATATACACTCTTCCTCTTATCAGTTTTAGGACTGACTTGTCGAGAGAACCTAAACTTTTTATTACACATCACAGCACGAACGCAAACAACCAATTTTAACGTGGTTCGACAAATTGCCTACGTCCACGGGATAAGGAGGGGGGTCTACTATTAGAGAGAAAAAGAATACAAATGTGTTTACAATCACACAACTCTCACAAATTAAACACTCAAATTGGCTCCTTGCTTTTCTTCTCAAAAAGGTCAGCCTCCAAAACTTTTCTCTCTGCCAATTTTCCCCTTTACAGCTGCCAAAACCTGCTTCTCCCCTTTTGCACGCCTCTTCACGAAGCCTTAGGGTGGGGTATTTATATCCGTTGGTTCTTAACCTCCTACGCAGTTACGTTTGTTGGTTCTTAGCCTCCCACATTGTTAAATCCGGTGGATCTTAGCCTACCACGCGCAAATTCAAGACTCGCTGGTTGCTTCTATCTCTTCACGCAGAACCTCAGAGAACCCGCTGGATCTTAGCCTCCACTTGTTTTATCTCCTCACGTACCACTCTAAAACCCGTTGGACTCTCCACTTGCTTTATCCAACATAGAGTTACTTCCTTCTTAAAGATGCAGTATCACTACAAAGAATTTAAGGATAATAACATAAAAATGGCTAGCTAAAATGTCAACAAATCAATCTAAAGAAATCAGAGACCAAAAACATCTGAGAATCGAGGAATGTACAGCTTATTTTTTTAATGATAAAACCTCTTCATTATCAGTAAACGTGACGATTCTATGAACACCTCCCTCTGAGTTCTTCTGTTACATCTTCATGATGACTATGCATTACTCTCTGGGCTACTTCTATTAGATTTATTGGTTATCTTAAATCAAAATCTAAGGCATCATTTGTATATCATGGTGTTTTTCTTGTTATATTTTCATAAAAGATACAATAATGTTGTGTTTTTTTCTTAAAGTATATTCAAATCACCATGTTAAGTATTTTTGGTTAATGTTAGCTTGACCCGTAACAATATTAGTATTAAACATATTATTAATATATTATACATTAATTATAATAAAATATATTATAAATAAAATGACATAATATTTAGTTTACATTATTATTGTATTATAAATATTAAAAAAATATTATACAATATAATATTATATAGTATATTATAATATTATCTTATACTTTAATGTGCTGTATTATATTATAATTATTGCATATTAGTTTCAAACAATTATATATTTAATTATTTTAGTATATCAATATGCATTGTTATTTATTATATAATATATTTAAAATAATATTATTTTATTATTAATAAAATATTATACTATTATTAATATAATATAATAGTCTTAATAATTTTAATATTATGTTATTACTACTATATTATTAATAAATTAATATATTATAAATACTTTAATTTTATATAATATATTATAGTTTTTAATATGTTAGAAGTTTATTAATAATACTTTAATAATATATTAATAATTTATGATATAAATTAGTATCATTATATTATGAATATATTATTTTTATATTAAGATTTTATAGCAATAAATTATTTTAATATTAAAAATTATTTTATTTTATAATATATTATATTATTTATTATATAGTATCTTAATATTTTATTATATTTACTATATAATATACTATATTACTATTATTATTTTATTGTTTTATTAAATATGTTACTTTTATATAATATTTTATAATTATAAATTTATTACACTTTGTTTATTAAAAGTTAATAATATTATAGTTATTATAATATTGTATAGTATATTATTATATCATTATTATATTATTGTTTATTATTAATAACTTTTTTATTTATTTTTATTAGTTTATTTATATATTATCATTATATAATAAAATTATCAACATATTAAATACTATATATTATTTAATATGTTATTATATTATTATATAAGTTATTTTAATAATTATATTTTTATATTATTTAATAAATATTTTTAATATATTATATTAACTATAATATAACATAGTATAATGTAATATCATATAATAAGTATGTCGATAATAACTATATATTAATTATATTTAATATATTATGTTAGATATTACATTAACACTTCGTCAAACTCAAAAGCACCAAACTTGAACCAAAAGGTGTTTTGAAATAAGTGTTATGCTTTTGGTTTGAGAATGATTTAGCTCAAAAACACCATGGTTTTTAAAGGAATTATGTTTTATTTTTTATAAAAATACTATAAAAACAAATAAAATATCATAGTATCCAAATAGAACCTAAATAAACCTAATAAAATTGAATAAGTAAATCTTCATTTGTTATCAATGTCTCTACAAAAAGCTGTTCATACCCAATAAAACAAATTTGATTTTTTAACTCTTCCACTAGAATCAAATCTTCAAAACTCTATGAAGTGCCTTGAGCATAAAGTCAAACACTATATCTGTCAAAAATTGCGACTCTTTTTCAACATCTAGCTCTACTATTTTTGAGTTCTAGCTCTCCTATTACACGCATCCTCCTAATGTCTATTTTATATTAGAGGTGAAGTATTATAAAAGGGGAGAGCTGTGAAGAGTGAAAAAATGCATCGGACAGAGAGAGAAAAGAGAGAGTTAGAGAGAGAAAGAAAAAGAAAGAGTTTTGAGAGTTCACTTCTTTGTGATTGAGGAGATATTTGAGAGTGATTTTCTTTATAATCTTCTCTATTTTGATTAGTAAATTATTATGCTGTCTTCGTCTGTGAATGTAGGTTACACTGACTGAATCACATTAAATCCATATGTGTTATCCTCTTTATTTCTACTGTGTTTGTTGAGGGCCGACACGTCCACTCGCTGTGGAAGCAAATCACGTTGGGAGAAAACCCTATCTTTTGTTTTCACAAAACTCAAACCAATCTCGATGTTCCAGTTTCGATATAAAACAAGAACAGAAGTGAGTATCTCATCAAGGTGAGATATACACTCTTCCCGATATCAAGTCAATGTCTGAATATTGAGGAAACCAACACAAGCAATAACCAATACACAGAGAACAATAAAGAAGACATGAGATTTACGTGGTTCGATAAATTTGCATACTGTAGGCGTCTAAAAATACATATGGGTGTCCGCACACAGCTCGAGATTGAGAGAAAATGACGATCATCGTTATACGAGTCTAGGAGGATTATCTAATGCCGACAAGTGCATGAACCGGAATGGCGAACCAACTGTGTTGTTTTCAGCAAAAGTTGAGTTTGTTGTCGAATTCATTGTCTCTTCAGTCGATTACAATAAATTCAAAGAAAACAGCCTTTTTATAAGACTTCTTTTATACAACAAAGTGAAAATTACAACTCTTGAGAAAATAAACACAGGATCGTTGTTTGGATCACTGCTTTTGTGGGTTCTTTGCCTGTGCCGGGAATGCTTTGGTTCGTGGACCATCGAATCAAAGATCGTGAAGAGGGGGGGTTTATGATTCTGACTTCGTTTATCGAAGCGAGAATTTGAAACGATATCTTATCGAAGTAAGATAGTCGTTCTTTTTGAAATCAAGTCAAAGCCTGAATGTCAAGGGATTGCTCCAAGAACTTAGATCTCTGCTCTCTCTTCTCTGGAATGCTCTAACAAATGCTCGATCCTCGTCAGAAGTGACCCTAGGGGGGTATTTATAGCCTCCGGGGTCTGCAACTGCAAATACTCAACATAACAGCAAATTAGACTGGCGAGACAGTGTTTGCTGTCTCGCTGGTCGAGACAGTATTTGCTGTCTCGCCCAGCGAGACAGTAAATATGCTGTCTCGCCCAGCGAGACAGTAAAAGACTGTCTCGCGAAACGAATATTCCTGGCAGTTTTAGTTGTAACTGCCTCCCCACGTTTCAAACTCCGTTATTTTGGCAGTTATTCACATGATTTTTGCCCACGTTGTTTCCCACGTCCCTTGGCAGTTAATGGACACGTGTAGGGCAGTTATTGAGGTGGTTATTGACCATTTTAACACTGTCTCGCTGGCGAGACAGCAAACACTGTCTCGCTGGCGAGA
>BQKN01063748.1:220442-239117 GCA_022839385.1 Asparagus kiusianus | reverse complement strand
ACTGTCTCGCTGGCGAGACAGCAAACACTGTCTCGCTGGCGAGACAGTTCATATCTGTCAGTTTTGGGTGATTTTCCCAGTTTTGAGTGATTTTCTATGTTTGGATATCTATTAGCATTTTTTGATGCCTACATGTGTCTCGTACGCTCACCGGCCACCTCCAATTGGCAGTCATACCTGTCGGTCAACCCGCGCTCGTCAGTCAGCTCGCGCATGTCAGTTAGCCACAAGTGACCAGATACACTCGTCAGTCAGTTCGTGCGCGTCAGTCAGATCCAAAGTGCCCGACACGCTTGTCAGTTAGATCCAAAGTGCTCGACTCGATTGTCGGTCAGATCCAAAATGCCCGACGCGATTGTCGGTTAGATCCAAAGTTCCCGCCACGCTTGTCGGCCAGTTCCAAGTATCAAAAAGAAGCTAACGAGCACATGAAGCAAGTTAACGATGCGTGCAAGTCAACAAGACGACCAAATACGCAAAATGGCAGAAAATACAAGTCCCGGAAAATCGAAAAAAGCTCCAAGGAGTTCAGCTGAGGTGGCAGACCCGTGCCAGCACAGGTCAGAGCTGGCCGACCCGCGCCAGCGCGGGTCGGATCCGTCTGTCCCGCGCCAGCGCGGGTCAGACTCAACTGAGCCGCACCTATGCTGGTTAACGCGGTCCGTCTCACGCCCAGAACTGCATGTAACCTCCAAAACATGTTTTCAGGCTGTTTCGATCGGTTTCTTCTATTGTAGAGGTTCCTAACTGCCTAGATATCATCTACAAATATAGTTAGACCGTTATTGACTGAAGATAAGGCCAACTCACTCATTCTTATCCAAATACCCCCAACCGAAGCCTATAAATACAGGCCTAGGGGATCATTTCACAGGGGCAGAATATTATCAAGAGGAGGAGGTGCTACTGAGTTGGAGAGCAATGGAGCACGAATTACAAAGGAGGCTAACTGATCTCGACGAAGTTCTTCAGCATAAAGAGAGAGAGTTCGAGAGATCTGAAGCCCCGTCCGTCCGTTCCTCGAGATTAGGCTTGGTCTTAATATCGAGAAGAGCTACTGATTTCACTTGGTCGATTTTAGAGGTTCAAGCGAATACTTCCTTGGTGAAGAACTTCGCTGAGATCAGTTAGCCTCTTCTAAAATTCGTGCTCCCTTGACTCCTCGATCCGACAGCACCTTGCCCTCTTGATCATAATCCGCCCTCTGAAATGAGCCCCTGGGCCTGTATTTATAGGCTTCGGTTGGGGGTATTTGGATAAAAATGAATGATTTGACCTTATCTTTAATTAATAACGACCTAACCACGTTTGTGGATGATATCAAGTCAGTTAGGAACCCCTAAAACAGATAAATCCCGATAAAACCGCTCAAAACCGTCGAAAACGCGTCAGGGGGTCAAAATAGCGCGACGGTCACTGCTAACCCACGGGGGGCACGAGTCGGATTCGTTCGACCAGCGCCACCCGCGGGTCGGTTGAGTCCGACCCGCGCGGGTGCGGATCGGATTCGTCCGTCCCACGCGGGCGCGGGTCGGTTCGTCCGTCCCACGCGGGCGCGGGTGGTTTGGTCTTTTGCTGAACTTTGTGTTTTCTGATTTTTTCGGGACTTGTATTTTCCACCGTTTTACGTATTTAACCATCTTGTTGGCTTGTACGATTTGCTAACTTTCTTTATGCACTCTTTAGCTTCTTTACAGCACTTGGAACTGACCGATAAGCGCGTTGGGCATTTTGGATCTAACCAACGAGCGCAAGTTGACTGACAAGTGCATTCGGTCGCTTGGAGTTGATCGACACGTGCGTGTTGATTGACGTGTGCGAGCGGATTGACGCGTGCGAGCTGATTGACGTGCGCGAGCTGACTAACGTGCGTCCGTTGACTGATGTGTGCGCGTTGACTGATGTGCGCAGCGGCCAATTGGATAATCCTTCTTGACGCATCCACTCTTCATTTCGAGCTGCGTGCGTGACCTTGTAGGCAATTTTAGATGCCTACAGTAGAATATATTTATTATTTGTATATCAATCAAATATCTTTAAATGTAATGCATGCAAGATAAAAATCATGTGGAACATTTATTTTGATATACTTTTTTTTTATTAATGATGATATTTCTGTAGTTCATTGATCTTTATATGTAACTGCATGTGACTAGCAATTGTAGAAGACTACAAAATTACATGTAACCCCTTATAAGATTTACAATTCTCCTACCCTCTCCCCCTCTCCCTGAAAAAGTTTAAAAATTTCACCCCAACCTATTGTAAAACACTAAATAAATTTGTAGCAAATTGAATAAGCACATTGAAAGCGTACTGAGTACATTCACATCGGGCAGTATAGTTTTTAATATTCTATTTTTATTTTTATGTGAATAAATACTTGTTATACGCACCTAAGAATTTTATTTTAGATCCACCACTACATACAACCTAACTTTATTTATGCTAAAATAAGTCGGCATGCTTCCACAGGTAGAAACATAAGAAATTACATCTGCCATTCACCTTTCCAATTTATGGATAAAGTTTCCTTCACATTGGTAGATACCAATTGGCATCTCAACATTGTAACACAGGCAGATGGTTGAATTGGTCTATGAAGAAGAGGCTACAAGGAGGAATATGAAGATGAAATATGATTGTAATGTAGCTACTTTGATAATCCTGATAAGCAAAAGGAACATAAAATTTCACTCTTGCCTGAAAAGTTAAACTCTCATCACTTCATTTGCATTCATTTTAATACAATGCAATAAAGAAATAAAGTTCCAATAAATTCTTAAGTACTAACGACAACTTTTAATACTACAGTGGAGCGTTTATTGTTCCAAACAGAATCACACCTTAAAATACAATATAACTCAATACCTCTCATTTAGAAGCAAGTTTAATTAACATGTGTTTGTAGGAAAATTGCAATAAAGAGGATAAAAGAAAATTGACTTGTATTCCTTTAATCTCGGTTACAATTCGATTACAAAAGAGAGGAGAACGAATCTGGTTCTCCTCTTTGTTTAATTATGGGTTCTTCACGGTGACGATGAGATGCCTCACTCGAATGCTCGTGTCGAGTTTGCTTCTCGTTGACGATCCGTCGTCTTGATTCACTGGAACGATATCTCCTCCTCACGATTTGACGTTGTGGAGGACTTGCGTGGCAAGTTTGAAACTCTGAACGAGTTGATTTAACCTTAACCGTAATTGGCTAAACAAGCTAAGGATCTCTTCTTTGCTGTTAAGGAGAAGGATCCCAAAGCCAGCCCCCCAAAAGCTAGATCCGAACTAAGCTGATTTCTTAGTTATTTATAAGGGATTAAGGGGTGTAACCGCCCCCTTAATTCGCTCCTAAGTGGGGCTAATGGGATGAAACCGCCCCCTTAAATCACTCCTGAGTGGAGTTGTGATCCCCTCAGATCGTGGAAAACGATTTTGAAACCGTTCAGCTCGTGTTTGAACGAGTCAAACGCAAAATCCACGTTCTGGCATGAATTCTGCAATTAAACGCAGCGTCTGGAGGTTCGGACGCAGCGTCTTATTGGAAGCTGCGTTTGACAGCTTTGAAGCTGCATTTGGAAGTTTGGAAGCTGCGTTTGGCAACTTTGAAGCTGCGTTTGGCAGCGGATGGAAGCTGCGTTTGGCAGCGGATGGCAGCTGCGTTTGGCTGTGTTTGGCAGCTGCGTTTGACAGCTTGGAAGCTGTGTTTGTGCTACGTTCGTGGCCGAGCTTGAGCTGCGTTTGTGCTGCGTTCGTGGCCGAGCTTGAGCTGCGTTTGAGCTGCGTTCGTGGCCGAGCTTGAGCTGCGTTTGAGCTGCGTTCGTGGCCGAGCTTGAGCTGCGTTTGAGTTGCGTTCGTGGCCGAGCTTGAGCTGCGTTTGAGCTGCGTTCGTGGCCGAGCTTGAGCTGCGTTTGAGTTGCGTTCGTGGCTATGAACGCGGTGCATCTTGATGCTGGTACGCGGGGAGGACTTCCACGTCTTGGTTTGAAGAGACCGTCGATTTGTAGTCTCTTTCTGTCAGAGCACTGTAAAGATCGTCGTTTTGTAATCTTTGCTTTAGCTCTTTGATATGTGAGAGTCGTCAGATTGTAACTCCCGATGTTAATTGTGAAGACTATTGATTAGAGCTTTCATCAGTTGTCGTGAAGGTCGTCAGATTGTAACCTTCAGCGATCTACGTGAAAGTCTTTAAATTGTAGCCTTCTGGAAGTCGTCAGATTGTAACTTCCATCATCGGTGTTTGATGGAGATCAGCTATCTATTGTGATTTTTAGACAGCCTACAACATGTTACAAAAGAAAATAACCCTTTCCTTAAAGGTTAAAATCCTAATAACTTCATTTAGGTTGATTACAATACAATGCAACAAAAAACTTTTTCTTATAGTACTTTCACAATCTAATGGAACTCTTTGGGTTCAAAATAGAACTCAACAATTAAACCGCTCACCTCAAGCATCCTTCCACAAATAGCATGAGTGATCTTATCTCTAAACTTCCTCTGCTTACTAGAAATAATTGGTAAGGTTTGATACTAATTTGCATTGATATTAAGAAGATGAGTAAGTGTAGCATTTTTTATATGAGTGTTGCTACAGGGATCCAAAATATGGGATCATTGGAGGGGACAAGTGAGATATCCCCCTCCTATTGCATAATGAGGTTGTATGACCAACTCATTAGCAATAGGGATGGGACACCTCACATGTCCCCTCCTTTGGTCCTATATTTTGGGTCCTTAAGGTATTTTTCTTTTTATATTTATATTTGTGCAACTATTGACAACTAAGAAATGAGGCATGAGGAAAGTGGAATAAAGTTTTGTTTAATCAAGAGTAGGAAGTGGAAGGAGACATGCTTTCCTTGAAAAGGTTGGATGCTAAATGTGTATGCTTAAGTTTGATTTTTCATTATTTGATTGTTAATTGGGTAAGTAAAGGTTTGGTAGATTAAGTTTGAGTTTTGATGGCCAAGTTAGGCTCTTGGAGCCCCACTTGGGTTAATAAGTATCATTGCATTAATAGGCATGTGAAGAGATAATAAATTAATTAAATAAATTAATTAAAGTAAACTCAAAATTATCAATTTTGAGAGGGATAAAAAGGATAATCAAAAGTTTTAACACTCCAATCCTTTTTTATATTTATTATATATATATATATATATATATATATATATATATATATAGATATAGATTATCGCAATACATTAATACATCTTATTTTCACTTGTACTTCACACATGCAAAGCTGCACGCGCACAACCATAGACCAGAACCACACTACACACATCACACATACGATTAGTTAATCCACACGAATCAAAGCAAACCAAACCACATTCACAAGCCATTCATCAACCTAAGCAGTGGCAGCCGACGAGTGCACGTGCTTTTGCGGCACAAGATGCAGCTTGTGATCGAACCACTGCTCAAGCGAGTGCGCTTTCAAAAACTTACCAATCCCTTTATCATCCTTCTTAATATTCTTCAGCCTCCTCCCCATCTCCTCCACATCACCCTCCTCCACCTCCCCTCCCTTCCTCTCCCCTCTATTCACGTACATCACAGCCGACCTCATGTAATTCGCCGACAGCGTCTTCGGCCACGCCCACCCGATATTCACCAGGCTCCCATCGCTCGCCGTCAACTGAGCCAGAACCAATATATCCTTCGTATTCTCATTCCTCTTCTCCTCGAAAAACGGTATAAACCCCATACACACCAAATCGTCAGGATGCACGTACAATCTCGGCGCCCATCGGTACAAATGCTCGTCAGCATCCTCATCACTGCCCAGCGCCGATTTTAAAAGATCGGCCAAAATATTCTCGAACTTCTTCAGCACTGAGTTCAGCGATCCCTTTTCTGGATTATCCGACCCGTAAGTGAGAGCTTGAAACGGGGGGTTAAACAGAAACGTGTCGAATTCGGATTTGTCCATTCCATCCTTGATTAGCTCGACCCCGACGGAGATGGCGACGGCTGCGCCTAGAGAGTGACCGGCGATCCAGAGTTTCGGGGCCGAGCCTTTTTGTGCGGATGTGTACTCGGAGGAGGTGCGGACGAATTTCTTGACCTCGTCTTTGGCGTGGAGGAGGCGGCCGGTCATGTCGATGGTTTTGGTGAAGAGGTTGGCGTCGACGAGGACGTCCCAGAGGTTGGCGGTGCCGCGGAAGGCGATGACGAAGGCTGGGGCGGCGTCGGAGTTGGTGGAGTTGGAGGCGACTGCGGCGGTGGGGTTGTATTTGAAGATGGCGCCGAGGATGGGGCCGGAGAAGCGGTTGCCTTCGTGGAGGTTGCGGAGGTGTTGGAAGCCGACGCCTTCGTACCATCCTTTTGAGGTTTTGCTGCGGTTGAAGGGGGAGAGGGAAGTGCGTTCGGCTTGGAGGAGGTAGACGGACATCACTAAGGAGGCAGCTACGATTCTCTGGTGATCGGGATCCCTCCTGCGGACAAATGTACAAAACTAGTCTTCTCTATGAGGGTGTCATGTCATTAATTTCCCAGCAAGGGCCATGTGGATTTAGAGGACTCGATCCTCTCCAATCCCAAAAAAATAATGGAGGGACAATTATATAATCACAGTATTTAATTATTTAGTCTATATTTGTGATTATATTTTGGTGCAAACTAGGAGTGACGTCATACACGAGGTACGGTGAGTATTACATTTACATTGTATTATAACAACATACAAAATAATTAACGGTTAGGGTAAAATTTACTAGTCCCTCCATTATTTTTTTTAGTAGAGAGTATCCAAATTCGGATATGAATCCTGTGAAAAAGAAAAAAGAAAGAGGAAAGACCACCGTATTAATTATAATGGTCGATTTGTTTAGTATATGGTTGTGATTTATTCCAAATCTAACATTCACTATGCCTCCCTGATTTTCACTCATTTTCCAATTTACACTCAAAAACAAATCACAACAAACCCATTAAGCAAATTAATAGTTATGATATACCAGAGATCTCTCCACTATTTTTTTGTAGGGGAGAGGATCCGTATCTATGTTGTGTTCTAAATTAGTGCAATCACGATGCCGAATAGGATAAATTGTAAAATGTCACAGAACCCTTTAAGTCTTGTGGTTCTCAGAAAACCTCTTCAACTTTCAACACCTTTCGAAAACCTCCTTGAAAGCATAAACCTCAATTTCACTGGAAAAGTCATCCTCGTGCATGATTTTATCCACTCATGCGCTTAATCGCGGTTAATGTTGCTAGGTTTTTTTTAAGAGGGTTTTACGAGAACTCCAAAACTTAAGGATACTTTTGTGACATTTTTAAAGTTAAAGGGGGTTATTTGACAAATGCCCAAATGTAATGGAGATTTTTTTTTAAAATTTATCCTACAAAACAACTACAATTCATATTTATGTTTTGAATTTATCTCGCTTTCTAAAAAATAGAAATATTTTAATTTATGACATATTTCTAATTCTTTACCATATTGTCTAAATTTGTTTCTTGGATGGCGGCAATAATGTCAATTGGTTAGGGAAAAATGGCTGTACTTTTTTTCCTCGTTCAAATCACCTCCTGAAGTTCATGCATATTACATGAAAAAATAAGTATAATAAGAGATTCTTTTTAGAAACCTAATTTTATGGGATCAAGTGATCAAGTATAGTACAAGTCAGGTGTCTTATGTACTAGTTTGTGATTTCGCATAGAATTACAATAAATCAATTAAAAAGGACAATTGACATATTATTTTACAATTCATTTCTTGGATGAACACGAGTCATATTGTTTGCTTAATAAACTATATATAAATTGTCTGTAATTTAATGTAAAATTTAATGTAGAATTAACTATGCAATATTTTACTATGAACATATTATATGTGCCGCATGTTAGGTTAATCTTGGCTACTTTTTTCTAACTATTACAAATGTGAAATATATGAGAATTAAAGGCTTTATGAAATACAAATCAAGATGATAATGGATCACTTACCAATTTGTCTTTTTGCAGACTGTCTCGACAATATCTCTTCTACGAAAATCATCAGCTTCAGTTGGACCGCAGGGTTGGCAGTTAACGCAAGTAAGAAGACACTAAAAATGATGATAAAATTAAGAGATTTGCATTAATAAATAACAATATGATTGTCAACAAAGAAAAAAATTCATATTGTTAGGGGTTTACCTATAAACACTGAGTCTAACGTCTATTTATATCATCCATCAAAATCTCTCTAAATCCAAAATACTTGCCCGAATTATTTTAAACCCACCTTTTATATTTCAATGGGTCGATATATAATATTAATTTTTTTTTGTAACTGCTATATTTTTTTATAATTGCTAGACTTTACTGCGAATTGTTGTACTTATAGGGGTGTTTGTTTGCATGCAAGTGAAAGATGAAAGTGAGAAAATTACTTTCATTTAACAATTAAGGTGTTTGTTTTCATGTAAGCGGTTATGAAAGTGAGATGCAAAAAAGTTGCCACATATGATTTAGGGGGTGTTTGTTTGCATGCAAGTGAAAGATGAAAGTGAGAAAGTTACTTTCATTTAATAATTAAGATGTTTGTTTTCATGTAAGTGGTTATGAAAGTGAGATGTAAAAAAGTTGTCACATATGATTTAATGCAATTTTGACTTCCCCTAAAAAAGTGGTGAAGTCACATGAAAGTGACAAAAAGATAACTAATTTAATTAAATGATTTTAATTATACTTTCTAATTAATCTTATTTTACCACGTCATCTTCACATTATACTTTCGATAATAATTTAATTTTTCAAACAAACACTGTATTTTACTTGCGTACTGACAGGGATGTAAAAGTCATTTGTAAAAAAAAGTAACTTACATATTTTAAATTCACTTTCAGATTGTCAAACACCCCCTTAGTGTAAGTTGCTAATTATATATTTTTTCCAAACAGTACATTTATATGCATAATAGAAACCGAAAAAAAAATATGGAAAGTCGGTTCTGATAAAATTGAGTTAGTTGGGGGGGGGGGGGGGTATTAAGGGTGTTACAATGATCTAAAAAGTAGGTGAGTTTGAAAATAAATGAATATAAATATTGGATTTATAGCAAAAAAAAGGTTCTCTTTTCTTATTGTCTTATTTAGTACTGGAGAGAAATTGTTTGGCTAAATTAATTAGTAAATTGGCCTATAAAGTGACATCTATATATCACTTTGGTTTATAAATTGACCTCAGTAACAGTTTGACATAAAAAGTGACAAAGTTACAACAATTAGGCATTTTCGATTGTTGACAACAAGTTTTGAGTGAAAAATTAAGAAATTTTTACATATAAACCATTCAATATCCCATATTTCCCTTAACCCTGAAATTTATAATTAAAAAAAAAAACCCTCCCTCCCTCCCTTCCCACCATCTCCTCCCTCCTTTTTCCTACCAACTCCTCCACTCTCTTGTCCTTCCTTTCCCATATCTTCACTCTTCCTCCGGTTCCTAAAGCCTTTGAGCCAACAAGACCCGACAGCCCACAAAGCACATGCCCAACTGCCAAGGTCCAAGGTCAAAGTCTATTTCATAAGAGAGCATTTGGGTCCAATGGGTCCAGTCAATCGATCGGAAGCCAAGCACTCACCTAAAAAAAATCGCAGAACATCCACTCCCCCTCTTGGCTTCGAAATTTTGTCTTTTAAGGGGTCATTCTTTCTATTATTAAATAGAATTCTTAAATTCAATTTAACAAGTCCAATGTAATTGCAATTTTTTGAGCATTTCTTCATAATTATAGAGACTAAGTGTATTCTCTAAACTCTAAAGATATAATTTCCCCTCTTTTTGTTATCTTTATTTTTTTAATTATGAGCAACATATATTTTTATTCAATTATTGATTTATATTCCCATGTGTTCTGTTTATGAATTTGTTATGTGAACCCTAACGCATCGTTTGCTACGTAGGAATTGACTCAAATGAGAATGAAATGGAAGAATGAATGGAATGAAATGTATGTGGGAATGGAATGCTCATTCTCATTCTCTTGTTTGGGTGTGTTTGTAAGATGAAGCTAGAATAAAAATTCCATTCCGATTCCCATGTTTGGTATCATTAGTTCACAAGTGAGAATAAAATCTTATTTTCTAATAATGCCCTTACAACAACATAGATTTTTAAAAAGATAAAAATAAACATTAATGATAATAACTAAACAATTTTATTTGAATTGTTGCAAAAGTGGAAAAGTTCAAATTTCCTCAATTTATAGGAATCTGTTGCAACCTGCACAGAAAGTTGCCTGGACTGGCACAGTGTGGGGTGGTCTTCATTATCCAAAACACTCTTTTATTCTTTGGTTAGCTATCCAATCAAGATTGCTAACTAAGGAAAGATTATGTCATATGGGGATTTTAGATGCAAATCAAAATTTCTGTGTCTTATGTTCAAATCACACTGAAACAGGATGTCATCTGTTTTTTGAATGCTTATATTCTGCAACAGTGTGGAATTCAGTGATGGACTGGTTAAACTTCAATTAGAGATCATGTTCATGTGATGGGATCATATATTGGTATAGCTACAGGTTGAAGAAGAAAGGATGCTTTGAAAGTTTGAAGAGAATGGCCCTGTCATCTGTAGTATATCTGTGAAAACGGCGAAGGAATTGAGAAAAACGTGAAGAATAAGCAAAACAGACTCCACCACACCCTGGTGTTGTGTCTGTCATGGGTGTGGCAGAATCTGCTCTGTCTGCCATAGGTATGGTGTCTGCCATACCGTGGTGTGGCAGAATCTGTCCTGTTTGCCATGGGTGTGATGTGTGCCATATCAGGGTGTGACAGACTCGTTTTTAGAATCCTAATCTATTTGGGATTGTGTTTTGTTATAAATAGAACCACATTTTTTAGGGTTTCTTAAGAAGAGAATTAGCATTGTTTTGAGCACTTTGAGAGGGAGATATTGTGAGGGAGTTGAGAGCTTTGGTTAGGGTTATATTTGAGTGATTTTGTGAGTTGTAACCCATTGTATTTCTCCTCAATATAGTAAAATCTCCCCATCCTCTCCCCGTGGACGTAGGCAATTGCCGAACCACGTAAATTCTTGTGTTTATGTATGATTTTGGTCGTTATTTTGTGAATTGCACTCGTGTTTGGTTTTGGTTTTCTTCTCTCATCGTTCACCGACTCGTTTGGTTGTCGAGCATGCTTCCGCACGGCGCGCAACAAGTGGTATCAGAGCTTAGATTCTAGATCTAGGGTTTTGGATTAGGTGGAGGAAGATTCAGTTGGAAGCTTGGTTCTTGGAGTTTTAGGTTTTGGTGGAGTTAGGGTTTGAAGTTGCTGTTGAAGATCTCGCTTTCCTCGTGTGGTTAGGAGTTCTATTTGGAATCCAATCTAGGGTTCAGTTGGGTAACTTCTAAATTCTATAAAGTTTGAATATTTCTTTACAATTTGGAGTTTGTGATTATGTGTGAAGAAGTTGGTGAAAGTAGCAAGATGACGGGTACAGTTCAAGTGAGTTTTCAGAACACTAAGATTAGTGTAGTGAAATATGACAGTAAAATCAATTTTGGGTTGTGGATGAGCGACGTACAGGATGCGCTCAATGCTCAAAATTTGGAGGAGACCATCATGGTCGATGTGAGGCCACCTAAAAATGAAGAGGCGGTATGAGAAAAGATGAATAGGAACGCTTGTGGGGTGATCAGATCCTGTTTGGAACAGGAGCTGAAATATGATGTGATTGGGGTGACGTCTGCGATGAAGATGTGAGAAATTCTCAACAATAAGTATCTTACGAAGAGTGTTGAGAACATGTTGCATTTCCTGCGTAAGTTATTTAGATTCAAGATGTCCTGAGGCACCTCACTTGCGGCTCATGCGAACAACTACACTAAGTTGTTGTCAGACTTAACAAACGTGGATGAGAAGATCACGGATGAGTACAAGGCTATTATTCTTTTGGGCTCCTTACCGAATGAGGAGTATGATACATTCGTGCTTACTTTGTTGAACAGGAGATCTTCTATCAGGTATAGTGAAGTGACTAACGCATTGACCAACTACGATTTGAGGATGAAGGATAAGGAGACTTCCCGTGCTAGTACTTCAGGAGAGACCTTGTCGACGAGAGGTAGAAGCTCATATCAGAAAGGTGGAAATAGAGGGAGGTCAAAGTCAAGAGGTCGTCACCAGCTTGGAAAGAACTAATGTGCATTCTATAAGGAGCAGGAACATTGGAAGAGAGACTGCCCAAAGGTCAAAGAAAAGGAGAATAGTAAGAATAAGGGCCCGAAGGCTAATAAGGTGAATGTTGTGAAAGGCGATGATTCCGATGATTCGAGCTTTTTTCTTTTGATTACTCCGGAGGTGAACCATTTGGATGCATCAGATTCGATGCTTGATTCTGGCGCTACTTATCATGTGACTCCTAGGCGAGATTGGTTTTCATCGTTTGAGAGACTCGACGGGGGTATTGTTGTCATGGGAAATGATCAATCCTGTGACATTTGTGAGATAGGTACTGTAATGATTCGGATGCACGATGGAGTAGTCCGTGAGTTGAAGGAGGTGAGATTCGTTCCTCAACTAAAGAATAATCTTATCTCAGTTGGAGCTTTGGAGGCTAAGGGATTCAGAGTGACCTTTGAGGATGCTGTAGCGAAGGTTACTAATGGATCTTTGGTGGTGATGAAGGGAGTCCGCAGTCGAAATTTATACTATCTGAAGGGGAGCACCGAGATTGGCTAGGTTGCTTCGGCTACTTCAGAGGCGGACATGAGTAGGCTTTGGCATTACAGGTTAGGGCACACAGGAGAGAAGTCATTGCAGGCTTTGTGCAAGAAGGGGCTATTGAAGGGAGTCAAGAGTGGTAAAGTGGAATTCTGTGAGCATTGTGTTCTTGGCAAGAAGACGAAGGTGAAGTTTGGGACGGTCATTCATAGGACGAGGGGCATCTTGGACTACGTGCACACAGATGTTTGGGGTCCTACTAAAACTGCATCACTTGGTGGTCGATATTGATTCGTCACGTTTGTTGATGACTATTCTAGGCGTTGTTCGGTGTACACCATTAAGCATAAGAATGAAGTCCTAGATTTATTTGTGGAGTGGAAGAAGAGATTAGAACTTCATACTAGGAGAAAGATCAATACGTTGCGATCCGACAACGGCGGCGAGTATACTTCAGACCCCTTTCAGCAACTATGTCGAGACGAGGGCATAGAGAGACACTTCACAGTTAGTCATACACCGCAGCAAAATAGGGTGGCAGAGAGGTTAAATCGGTCTTTACTGGAGAATATTCAATGTTTATTAGCGCATAGTGGTTTGGAGAAGATCTTTTAGGCTGAGGCACTTTCATATGAGAGCCACCTCATTAATAGGCTGCCTTCATCTGCGATTGATGGAAAGACCCCTATGGAGATGTGGTCGGGAGAGACAGCACATGACTATGACCAGCTTAAGGTATTTGGTTGCCCTGCATATTATCATGTTAGAACTGATAAATTAGAACCTCGAGCTAGGAAGGCCATATTTGTAGGATTCAAGCGTGGTGTCAAGGGATACAAGCTTTGAGATCCAGTTGATAAGAAGATTGTGCTAAGTAGGAACGTCACATTCGATGAGGCTTCTATCTTAAAGATTCCCAACTCTCATCAGGTAGAGAGCGACCCGACAAAGGAGATATCGCAGGTGGTGGAGATTAATGCAGCTCCACAGTGTCCAGATGGTGCAGTATCCATTAGAGTGCCGACTGAGGTGACGCTAGGCGAGCACGACGGTGATGCGGAGGATACGGGTACTCATGTGTAGGATTAGGGACCGACGGCTCAGGTTCAGGATTCTATTGCGGTTCGGAGACAGAGGAGAGACATACGGGTGCCAGCACGGTATGCCGACACAGTTGCATATGCACTTCCGGTGGAGAGTATCAATGAGATGATACCTACTACTTTCAGAGAGGCCGAGCAGAGTTCGGAGGCTGATTCGTGACAGGTCGCTATGCAGGAGGAGATGAAGTCTCTTCATAAGAACGAAACATAGGAGCTTGTTGAGCTTCCAAAAGGGCGGAAGGCGATTGGGTGCAGATGGGTGTACACGAAAAAGGAGGGCATTGAGGGCACTCCATTGAGGTTCAAAGCTAGGTTGGTTGCGAAGGGCTATGCACAGGAGGAATATATTGACTATAATGAGGTTTTCTCTCTGGTGGTGAAGCATTCTTCGATTCGGATTTTGCTAGCTTTGGTGGCACAGTATGGATTAGAGTTAGATCAGTTGGATGTGAAGACGACATTTTTTCATGGTGATCTTGATGAAGAAATATATATGACTCAGTCATTGGGATTCCGAGCTGCAGGGAAAGATAAGTTGGTTTGCAGGTTAAAAAAATTGCTATACGGTTTGAAGCAGTCTCCTCGACAATGGTATAGGCGATTTGATGGTTTTATGCTTGATCATTTGTACACTCGGAGCCAGTTTGATCCTTGCGTGTATTTTCGTAAGTTGAGAGGAGGTGCGTACATCTATTTGTTACTTTATGTCGATGATATGTTGGTTGTCTCTACTTCCAGGTCGGCTATAGATTAGTTGAAAGTTCAGCTTTCAAATGAGTTTGAGATGAAGGACTTGGGTGAGGCCAAACGCATTTTGGGAATGGAGATCGGTAGAGACAAGAAGAATGGCAGAATTTTTTTGACACAGGTAGCTTATTTGAAGAAGGTACTACAGCGATTTCATGTCAGCATGGATACGAAGCCAGTTAGTGTACCATTGGGAGCCCATTTGAAGCTTTCAACTGGTCTTTCACCGAATGTCAGTTGAAGATCGAGAGTTGATGTCGAAGACTCCATATGCGAGTGCGGTTAGGAGCTTGATGTATGCGATGGTATGTACGAGGCCGGATTTGTCACAGGCGGTAAGCATGGTTTCGAGATACATGCACGATCCAGGAGTGGGTCATTAGGATGCCGTGAGATAGATTTTGAGGTACATTCGAGGTACGCTCAATGTTGGTTTGATTTATGAGCGGGACACTATAGGTGGGCAGTTGTGCATTGAATATGTGGATTCAGATTATGCCGGGGATTTAGATAAGCGTCGGTCTACTACGGGGTATGTGTTTACTTTGACCCGTGCGCCGGTGTGTTGGAGATGCACCTTATAATCTATGGTGGCTTTGTCTACGACGGAGGCAGAGTATATGGCGGTTATGGAGGCTGTGAAAGAGACTCTTTGGCTTTGAGGACTTTTGGAGGAACTTGGTATATCGCAGCGGTCCGTCACCATTCATTGTGATAGCATGAGTGCTATCTATTTGGCGAAGAATCATGTTTTTCATGCGAGGACGAAGCACATTGACGTTCGTTATCACTTCGTTCAGGATGTTCCTAAAGATGGCGATATGGAGATTGTGAAAGTCCACACGAAGGATAATCCGGCGGATATGCTCACTAAAGTGGTTCTGAGTAACAAGTTTGATCATTGTCGAAACTTGTTACATATTCATGATTGTTGAGGCCGTTGACGGCCATTTAGATGAACTACGGGCGGCTTGGTCCCTTGGGAGAGGGGGTACGTAGGCAACCACATTGGTGCAGCCGAGTTTGGAGAGACGACACATTGGTACTCATGTTGGTGTCAGCTCAGTGTTGAGAACATGTCGCCGAGGTGGAGAATTGTGAAAACGACGAAGGAATTAAGAAAAACATGAAGAATAAGCAAAACAGACTCCACCACACCCTGGTGTGGTGTCTGCCATGGGTGTGGCAGAGTCTATCCTGTCTGCCATGGGTGTGGTGTCTGCCACACCCTAGTGTGGCAGAATCTGTCCTGTTTACCATGGATGTGGTGTGTGCCACACCAGGGTATGGCAGACTCGTTTTTAGAATCCTAATCTATTTGGGATTGTGTTTTGTTATAAATAGAACCACATTTTTTATGGTTTCTTAAGGAGAGAATTAGCATTGTTTTGAGCACTTTGGTAGGGAGATATTATGAGGGAGTTGAGAGCTTTGGTTAGGGTTATATTTGAGTGATTTTGTGAGTTGTAACCTTCATATAGTGAAATCTCCTCATCCTCTCCCCGTGGACATAGGCAATTGCCGAACCACGTAAATTCCTGTGTTTGTGTATGATTTTGGTCGTTATTTTGTGAATTGCACTCGTGTTTGGTTTTGGTTTTCTTCTCTCATCGCTCACCGACTCGTTTGGTTGTCGAGCACGCTTCCGCATGACGTGCAACAATATCACCTATGGCAGGAGAGAAATCTGAGGTTGTTCCAGTCTAAAACTCGTCAGCCTGAAGTCTTGTTCCGAGATATAAAGATTTCAATGCTCTCAAAAAATTTGAATAAGAAGTTTCCTGTACATACTAGGGAGAAATTTGATAAACTGTAAAGAAGTTTTCTTCTAGAGGAGTTACCAGGCTTAATCAGTCTGGTTGAGTGATGTATACAAAGTTTCATTTTGGTAAATGAATAAAGCTTTTCATTGACCAAAAATAAAACTAAACAATTTTTTTTTAAAAATAAACTTTATAAAAATAGGCAATATTTCGTGTTTCTATCCTAGAATCTATTTCCTTATATATGCAAGCCAAAGGAAAAACATTTTAATCAATTGTTCATACATATCCATGTTATTAATCTGGTTATGTCGCTCAATGAGACAAGATTTTTAGATTTATTTTTGTTTTCAATGGGGGTGTAATTGGAAATTACGTAACTAATTTGATTCTCACTTGAATGTGAATGATCATTCATCATTAATTCACTTGGAATGCTCATTCCCACATTCCTTGGAATGGGCATTCCAACTTCTAAAAAATGGTTATGTTTGGTATGAGGGAATGAGAAGTGGGAATGGTCATTCCATTCCACCTCATTCCCGCGTACCAAACGATGCGTAACTATAAATACTTTATGCTAAAGTGTCGCTACCGTCAGCTTATGGTATTTTGCCAGTTTTTATGTCAAAGTGTCGCTACCGTCAGTTTATGGTATTCTATCACTTTTTATGCCAAAGTGTCATTACCGTCAATTTATAGACCAAAGTGGTAAAATTGTATCGCTTTATATGCCAATCAGGTAATTTAGCCGATATAATTTTCTTAATTTAAATCATATCATATTAATATCCAGACTATTGTCAGATATTTCTAATATAATTATATTTTTCATGTATTTATTCTCATGTTACATCCGCTACAATTCTAACTGTATATGCAAACTAAATCTTGTTTAAAATTTAACAAGAGAAATTAATGCATCGACCTATTAGAAAATCTTTTCTAGACACCTAATCTATCATGTTTGTAGGTATATTTCATTGGGGTACAAACATCACGAAAATTTTATATGGAAATGTAAAATAAATAATCAGCACGAGGTGGCCATTTAATTGAGCTATTTAGAGATAGATTAATGATAAGGTCTGTGTGATTAGTGGCATTAAAAATTGTACATCTCACTATTTTTATCTCTTAATAACTTATTTTGCTAATTGAGCTGTCATATACTCATTAAACCCAAATGAAAAATATTGATAGCACAAAGCATTTGAAGATACCCTAAGCAATTCCGTCCTTATTCCTCCAGATGGTTTTGAACTGTCGCGTTCGGTAGCGACTTTGACCTGAGAAGAAATAAGTTTAATAAGAAAAATATGTGACTACATTTCACCTAGTAAAATTTAAATAAAATGAATGATATATAATAATTAGAACGGAACATGGTATCTTCTATTATTCTACAACTATGTGAAATAGAGATACTTATCTAGCTTCGGATATTTCGACAAAATATTCTGTTTATTTCAACTGATTCGTCCACAGTTTTTATGATCTCTCTATAAATTGCTCTAGTGACAACTTCAAATGGATAGGTTAATCTTTCACTATAACAAAAGTTATAAATTGTGATACTATTTTTGCCATCTCGCATTGTATTTTTGGTTCTTACAAACGGAGCATAAGACAAGTTGAAAATATCAGTAAAAATATGTGCAGAGAAGGTCTTTCTATACATGTGGAAATGTGTTATAATTAAAATTCGCAGCACAAATATTTGTGATACATTTGTTTTATTCTGTATCTAACGGCACAAATATGTGTCATGCCTTATGATGTTTTTAATAATTTGTTTCGCTATTGTTTAATCTTTTGCAATTAATACAATACTTCTACATGTATCGTAAAATAAGTGTGGGCATACGCAAGTTTTGTTGCACCATCTCCTTTCTTTTTCCTATTATAAACTTTGTATTTTATATTTTTTAGTTAGTAAATAAACTTTGCGTCGTGGGGTTATAATTGGAACATAAGGAACTAGGTGGGTTTTTTGGTAAACGGAAGCTGAACTATGGGTTTATGGGGGAAAACCCAAAAACAATAATTTAAAAAAAAAACACGCTCAAAATAGAAATACTAGTCCCTTAATTTTTTATGCCGAAATCACAGTTTAACATTATGGTTAAGTTTGGGTGACTTGGGTCCTCCCATCGTTTAAACCTCCAACGTTATAACTAGAAAATCAGGCTTCATTTTTAACAAGATCTCTCCTTTAGCTTGTTTGATCTATTTACACTACTTGACTAAACACTATAATTTTAGTTTCTGCACTAAATATACACATCTAATATATTCTATTGCAACGAAAAATAGGATCTATTTGACCCCAATAAGAACTCACTACCACATAATTGATCTATTGCAGCAGTTAAGGTGCAACGGTTT
>BQKN01063748.1:124977-199550 GCA_022839385.1 Asparagus kiusianus | reverse complement strand
TATATATATATATATATATATACTCTCTCTCTCTTAGTATATATGTATATATAAGTGTTTGCGGTGAAAGTTGCTGTCTTCATTGCTATCGAATCTATTACAACTTTAGTCGTTACAATAAACTCGAATAAAATAAAAAGTTGATCTTTTTATAAGATCTCCTTACACAATGAAAATAAAACAAGTTTACAACTTTGTCAAACAAACGCAGAGATCGTTTATCGGTCTTCTGCTTGCGTGGGATCTTTGCCTGTGTCGGGGTTTATCCGTGGACCACCGTCGATCAGATCTGATTGCTGAAAAATTGGGCAGAGCTTCATCTATCCGCGAAGGGATCGAGAAAACTGAAGCGCCTATCTCGATAAAAGCGAGATATTTTCTCTTCTTAGGATTACCGCTAAGGGGTAATGCTAAGGATTGAGTACGGGTGATGTAGATCTGACGAATCTCTCTCTCTTGCGTTGAAGAACTAGATCCGATCTCTCCTCCTCCTCTCTGGAATTTGTGTACTTTTAAGTCTTCAATCCGGCAGGGCTTCGCCAATTCTCCAAAACTCCAGATCCAAAAATGAGGCCTAATGCTTGTATTTATAGGCTTGAGGGGATAACGGAGCGGTTAAAACACTTAAAGGCCTAAATCTGCCTTGGAGACACCCCAAGGGCGTCTCAACTGGGTGCGGACACCCTAGGGGTGTCTTGACTTGGTGCGGACACCCTAGGGGTGTCCTGACTTGGTGCGGACACCCTAGGGGTGTCCTAACTTGGTGCGGACACCTTAGCCGTGTCCCAACTTGGTGCGGACACCCTAGGGGTGTCCCAACTTGGTGCGGACACCCTAGCCGAGACACTCCTTTATGCCTATTTGTCCGCTTCCGCTGTAAATTCTTCGTCCGAACTCGGATTTGAGTGATTCCAAATGCGCTGGAAGTCTGACGAAGAGTTCTATCAGCTCCAATGGTTGGATTATCTGTAGAATGAATGAGACATGAAGGGCGTTGTTCCTTTTGTAAACATCGCGGGACTCCCGATTAGCCCGTGCCTTCGTTATTCCGAAATTCTGTCAGCTCACGTAGTTCGTCGATTCACTTCAAGCGTTCACCGACGTCAATCGAACTCCTGTGAACTAGATAGTGACGTTCATTGTCGTTCCTTAACACTGAGCTGTTCGTGGAGACCTATAGGCAATTTTCGATGCCTACAATAAGTATACTCTCTCTTATATATGTATACTCCCTCTTATATAAGTATACTCTCTCTTATATATGTATAATATGTGTGTGTGTATACTCTTTCTCTTAGTATATAAGTATATATAAGTATAGTATATTACAACGGCTATTTCTTCCCCATTGGCCCAACGGGCAATGGCTACTTATGCGATTCTCTCTCTCTCAAGTTATAACTTATAAATATATACAATATATTTATATATAATATATAGTTACATAATAATTTGTAAGAATATACTAATACATAATTATATAAAATATAATAATTTTAAACTAATTTTTAGCATTTTTTAATAAAAAAAGAAAAGAAAAAAATTTAAAAAAACCGGGCCAGCCCGGAGCCCGGCTCGATTAGGCCCGGGTCCGGGCTCGGGCCCAGCCCGGGATACCCGGGTCCGGGTCCGGGCTCCAGTTTTGCCCGTCCGGGCCCGGATTTCCGGGCCGAGCCAGGCCGGGCCGGATGGACAGGTCTAGATATAATTTATTCTCACACTATTCCTTTGTTGGCAATTGCTCATTTAGGTTATGAAGCTTTAAAAAAAAGGTTGAGAAAATAAAAATTACATATTATAACAAATATAATTAAGTCAGTTTACGGGTTTGAGAAGTTTTTACTCACCGAGACCAAAAACTTGGCAATTCTTAGGGAGCAATGGTAGCCTTGGTAGGATTAGAGAACTTTTATCCTTTTTCCAATGGACATTTATATTTTCAGTTTCGTCGTGGTGTATGCTGACTCGCAAAAAGAATCCTATTTCATAGACCTTCGTAATTTTGATTAATTACAGAAAACCCCTCAGCAGTAAGGGGGCTGTTACACTGAACCTTCTTTATTCCACTAAAACCCCTCAAGTTTTGGGGTTATTGCACGCAACCCCTTAGAACTTTTCTCTTCCAGAAAAAATTCTCATTTAAGCCCCCAACTCAGCACTGTTAATTCTAGTGCATGTGTCACTTACGTGGCAAAAAGGGATAAAAAGACCCCTCAATTTCAAAAGATTACCATCGTTTTTTGTTGTGCTTCAACATTGACACGTTAGAGTACTTGATGATGCTAATTGGGGAATAAAATGGAAAACTTTTAGGTAAATTTACCGCAATAAATTTTCAAGAGGGTTCAATGGAATTAAAAAGATTTTCAAGAGGGTTCAATGGAATTAAAAAGCTCAGGGGGTTTAGAGCAACAACTCTCCAAAGTTAAGAAGAGTTTCTGAAATTTAGATGATACTGGGGGTGAAGTTATAACTGGATGCCAAAAGTACTTTTTCGCCCGTCAATTTAGTTGAGCAAACAATTTAGACGTATTGGTGCCAAGGGCACTTCTTTTTGGATAAAACAAATTAAGAAATCAATTGGAACATTGTGACGCGTCATTTTCTTCGAATTCTCAACAAGATTAACATTCTAAAGAGTGAACTAAGGATCCTATCAGAACCATTCCTTATAGGAATATGATGGTTTCAATCATAGACAGGATAACTAAAATTTCCAAACTAAACCCCCAATTACCCGTAAATGATATAGATTATCCTACTTGTACAGGGTGTTCTGATAGAATCCACACCCAAAGAAGTGACGTATCATTTGTGATCAATATTAATTCTAGCGAAGTGACACATCATTTGATTCATACTTGATAGCATGGAGTCGGATACCAAAGTGATCTCTTTAGTCTCAAGATTTTAAGAACATAAATGAGTATACACTAGTAGAAAATGATCAACCTAGATAGAAAAAACCATGTAGATTACCCCCGAATTCCGTCGATGTAGATCAATCTATACGAAAATCCGTCTAGGAAAGTTCGTCTAGGATATTTCTGTCTAGGTTGACTCAACCTAGACAGAATTTCGTCTAGGTTGATCTAACTAGATGGAAGTCAACCTAGACGGAATTCAAAATTCTGTCTAGGAAGCAACCTAGACAGATGCATCCTAGACGGAATTTCCGTCTAGGATACCGCTACAATAGTTTTTTTTTGCATAATCTACTTTACACGACATATAATATCACATGTACATGTGCACAATATTGCACAACACCAAATCATATTCATATCCAACATAATCTAATTATATTCCAATATCAAATCTAATTATATTCAAATAATACATCACCAAAATACTAGAGCGATACATAAATTGTTTACATAGATAATAACTAATTTTCTATTTATATATTTATTTACAATTGGAACGAATTGAGATATATTTATAATCTTTTTACATTCTTCTATCCTCTACTCCCTTGCTTGTGTCCTACCCCTTCTCAAAGGCTTCCCAAACATGGATGTTCAGCTGGTTGAATTCCATTGCTTGTCCACTCAATCTGTACTGGTACTCCCCCTATAAAGTAAATATGTAAACAGTTCATATATTTTAAAAACAAAGAAATAGCTAGAACTTGATGAACTTTGCATAATTTATAGTTTACAGTATTACATATGTAAACTACTAATACATATATTAAAACAAAGAAATAAAAGTGTACATTTACTTGTAAAGAGAAATTATAGTAGTACTTACTTTGATTTAAAAGTTACAGGATGAGTGTCAGTTCCATCCCATATATAAAGTATTAACCTTTCACCACTAGGAATTCTGCAAACATGGACAAACTTTGCCATATCCAGGGAAAAAATTCTTCATTTTAATTTTACATCTTTAGTCAAAAAGAACAAAATTAGCATATTTGAGGAAAATGCTCACTTGGCAGAGGATATCACAAACTTTCCCTTCTTCAAGCTCCTTTAAAAATAATAAGCTAACAACTAACCAACCAAGAATACTAATCAAAATAGAACTAAGAGTGGAAAATATGAAGAAACTATGCCACAAAGCATTTTATCTGTCAATAAAGACAATGTCTAGCAAAAAACAACTACAAGCTCAGGAATATTAATTGAACAGTTTTCGCAACATCATGCATAACTGATGGATATAGTTCTCAATATATTGAACAAAGAAAAAGGACCTGGAGTCCGCCTAATATTTTTTATAAAAGTTTTGTCGGTTGTGCTAATGATTTAATGTCACTTGATAGTAAAAAAGAGTCAATGAGCAGAAGAGAAAAAAAATCTAGAGATGAATGTTCCAAAATGATTCATCTCTTGGCAGTCAGCAACATCTTCCATAGGCCTTAATCATCTCTTAGCAGTCAGCAACATCTCCCCCTTCTCTTGTGTTGATAAGCCTTCCTGGTCTCTCTCCGCCTCCAAGAACTATTCTGTCAAATCCTTATATTCATTCTTGGCCGATGGAGGAACCCGTTTCCCCTTCTCTTCCATAGTTTGGAACAATATATTGCCTAGTAAAGTTCAATTCTTCTGCTGGTTACTGAGTTTGTTCAGACTGAAGACTAAGGATATGCTGGCTTCCCAAGGTTGGCTTCTTGATTCTTCTTGTGTCTTTTACAATGCAGAAAAACCCCATAACCATCTGTTCCTCCTTGTTCCCTAGCCAGTCAAGTTTGGATCCAACTCTTACCGAGGATTGGTATCAGTGTCATCCCCCCAGATATCTATAAGTGTTTTGCGTTATGTTTGGACAGCTCTATCCATCCTTCTGTGCGCCTTCTCTGGGGTATCTGTTTTCCTACAGTATGTTGGATCCTCTAGAAAGCTCGCAATGACCGCATCTTCTCTAACTCCACCACCTCACCTCAACAGATCATCTCCAAGGCAGCTTACTATATTCTTTTCTGGACAGGTGCTTCTTCTTCCAAGAAGGCCATCAAGATGAAGAACATTATTCGTTCCTCTGGACTAGCGGATATCAGTGAATCTAGTGAGGACAGCAGCAGCTCCCCTTGAGCAACAGACACAACTCTTTTGTTCTTTTGGAGTTCTCCATGTCTGTAGTAGAGTAGTGTTATAGTTGTATTTGCTTTAGACATCTACTAGTGATTGGAATGTTACTCTATCTCAGAGTTGTCGCTTCAATCACCAGTAGATATCTACTTCTGTAATTCTCTTAAGGTTCTATATTTATATATGATAGGGCAAGTTGCCCTATTTTTACATCAAAAAAAATTGATTCATTGTGTGCTGACAAGAAAATCATACTAACATATTCTCCAAAAATATTACCACATGCATAAAAAAATAAACACTTACAAGAACAAAGGTAAAAGTACATCTTTTTGGTAACAAATATAAAAGGTCTTATACATGTAGGGAAATAAGCAAAGTTTTCAAGACTAGTGCACTAAGAATATTTCTTATATACTCAATTAAATAGATCAACATACATATGGAATATTTGATCGGATTACAGAGAATAGGAGAAAGAGATCATATCTTTGAGGGGGGCTCCGGTAATGGGTAAGGGGCTTGATTATTCTTTTGTTTTCATTGTGTGTTCTCAAGGAGATTACTCCTCTATTTATATGCTGAAATCTCATCATCTCCACCCCCCTCAAAACCGCCTCTGAGAGATTTTCTCTCAACAAACCTCATATCCCACGTTTCTCTCCACTTGAGAAGCGTTGATTTGGTCATACAAGACCAAGTCAGACTAACATCTCCAACTTGATCAAATCAACCAAGTGATATGCATCCCACTATCCGTGAGATTAAATATTTTTCTTATAATTACTCCTACTATTCATAAAGAGTAATTCTTATTTCATTATTCGTGAAATTTTACTCAGACTTATTTATTCCTAAGTCCCATCAAACTTACATGTTTGATAAAAATTTCCGCTGGTATTCCTTTTGTCAAAGGACCAGGAATCATATCTGTAGTAGGGATATAAGTCACTTTAACCTCTCCATTTTCTACAATATATCGAATATAGTAATACTGGATCTCAATATGTTTTCCTTTGGAGCTATTCACGCCACTATTAATTAAGCTAATTGCTGCTTGATTATCATAATAAATATCAATAGGCCATTCTAACAAATTGAGATCAAGATCAATCAAAAACTGTCTTATCCAGACAGCATGTGTAGTTGCTATACTGCAATCTATATATTCAGCTTCTTACGTATATCTAGCAACACACCCTTATTTTTTGCTACTCCAAGAAACAGCTCCTCCTCCAAAGATGAATAAGTATCTCGAAGTGGACTTTCCATCTTCTTTATCACCTTCGAAATCAATATCGAAATAACCGAGGAGTTCAAGCGAATCAGCTTGATAAACTAATCTATGAGTCAATGTACCTCTGATATACTTCATAATCATTTTAACAGCTTCCTAATGTGCTAATCCTAGATTACTTTGATATCGACTGACTAGACTCACAACATAAGCTATATCAGGTCTGGTGCACAACATTGCATACATCAATCTTCCAATTGCTTGGGCATAAGGAACATCTAATGACTTCTGCCTCTCTCTAGGGCTTTGCTCTTTACATAATCTATTTTCCATAACCAACAGAGTTGGTGTCGGATTGGAATTCTCCATTCCAAACTTTTAAGAACTGATCTTAAATATTTTTCTTGGTTTAAACTTAGCATTCTAGATTTTCTATCTCGAATTATTTGAATTCCAAGAATATATGATGCATCTCCCATGTCTCTCATCTCAAACTTTTCGCTGTGATCTGCCTTGATTTTATTCAACATTTATATATCATTTCTAGTGAGCAATACATCATCCACATATAAGGATAATATAGTAAACTTGCTCCCACTTTTCAAGACATATACATAATTATCTAATTTATTTTGAATAAAACCAAGTTTAGTAACCGCATCATGAAATTTGAGATACTATTGTCTAGAAGATTGTTTTAAACCATATAGAGATTTAATTAATTTGTAAACTTTATGTTCTTGTTTTTTCACCTGAAAACCTTCAGGTTGTTGCATATATATTGCTTCCTTTAACTCTTCGTTAAGGAATATAGTTTTAACGTCCATTTGGAATAACTCCAAATCAAGATATGCAACAATAGCCAAAATAATTCTAATGGATGCAAATTTAACTACAGGAGAATACGTTTGATTTCGTCGAAAATTGTTTTCTTCATTGTATAACTCATTTCAACTTTGACCGTTACAATAAGTACAAAAAGATCAGTTTTTTATAAGACCTTTACATAATAAAAATAAAAGATATAATTCTCTTAAAATAAACACAAGATCCGTTTATCGTCTCCTGCTTGCGTGGGATCTTTGCCTGTGTCGGGGTTTCTCCGTGGATGACCATCGATCAGATCCGGTTGTTGAAATTTCGGCAGAGCTTCGCCTTCACCGAGGAAGTATTTGATTTGAACTGCTGAGATCGACCAAGCGAAATCAAAACTCTTCTCGAGATCAAGACCAAACCTGATCTCAAGGAAATAGGAGAAACGGGCGTCAGATCTCTCGAACTCTCCTTCTTTATGCCGAAGAACTTACTAAGATTTGTCAACCCTCGCTGAAATTCATGCTCATTTGACTCCTCAATCTGGCAGCATCTCCTCCTCTTGATAAATTAATCCCCCCCAGTGAAATGAGTCACCGAGCTTGTATTTATAGGCTTCGGTTGGGGATTTTTGGATAAGAATGAATGATTCGTCCTTATCTTTAGTTAATAACTGATTAACCATGTTAGGGGATGATATTAGATCAGTTTGGATGCTCAGGAATGACCAAATCCTGAGAAAAACTATTAAAAATCGAACCGGGGTCGAAACAGCGCGCGTAGGACAAATTTGACCCGCGCTTGCGCGGGTCGGACGGAACCAACCCGCGCGGGCGCGGGTCGGATCGATCCGACCCCCGCCACCCGCTGGTCGGATTCGTCCGACCTGCGCGGGCACGAGTAGTTTTGCCCCCTTTCACTGATTTTTGTGTTTTTCGACTTTTCCGATCTTCCGGGACTTGTAGTTTCTCCCGTTTTGTGTATTTGGCTGACTTGTACGCTTCGTTGCGGTACCGACAGTCGAACGCACTTTGGTTGACGTGCGCGAGCTGATTGACGCGCGCGTGTTGATTGATGTGCGCGAGCTGATTGACACATGCGTGTTGATTTATGCATGTGGGCCACTTGGTTTGCCGTTTTGTTTTAGGCGCTTGTCTGTGTCAGATAATCCTCTTAGACTCGGATAACGACGTTCATCATCTTCTCTCCGTCTTGAGTTATGTACGGACACCCATAGGCATTTTTAGATGCCTACAGATACCCCCTCCAAAGTATTTCAGACTCATTCTTTTATAGAGGAGTCTGGAATGCTTTGGATAAGATAGGCCATCTCCTCAATTTCGTAGAGTGACATTGAACTACCTCAATTCTTAACTTCTTCAGCCTTAAATCCTTGGAGTCATCTTTTGCCTTATTTTGGCGAAATTGCTGATGTGTTGACCGACATTGACCTTTACTGTAATGCATTGTGTGGCGTTGAATTTTGTTGTAACGTGTTGATCGGCATTAACACAGTTTATACTCGTACGTTTGCTGGAGTCTATACAGCTTAAGCTCTTAAGGCATTGGAGCGTGGCGGTCTCAAATTTGGGGTTGCAGGACCAACTATTAAAGTTGTTTTGTCTGCAAATATGGATCTTATCCCTAAATGGTTGGATGCTCAAGTCACGAGACCAACTAATAAAACTGATGCGTTAATGACTTACATTCATAGAATTTTTGGTAAATTCTCAGCCATCAACGGGTTTGATTAGTCTTTACCGACTACCGTTTGAGTCGGGCTAGCATACAGATTGTTTAGACCCGTTCTACACGTGACGTTGTGCTAAAAGAGTTAACTCTTTTAGTGCTATGATATTAAATACGTAAACTTCGTCTTTCTCACGAGAATAGACTACCCGGCAACGCGTGATAGACGCTGACTTAGGATTTTTGGCAACTCCTCAGCCTTCAACGGATTTGAAGCGCCTTTACCGATTACCGTTTGAATCGAGCTTGCATGTGGATTGTTTAAGTCCGTTCCGCATATAACGTTATGCTAAAAGAGTTAACTCTTTTAGTGCTACGATATTGAATACGTAGACTTCGTCTTTCTTACGGGAATAGACTACCCGGTAACGCGGATTAAGCACTGACTCATCCCTACTTAGGCTTCGGGATAAAATTCCTCACACATAAAATGCATGGATTTTTGTTACTACGATACTGAATATGTAGACATAGTTGTTTTTTACGAGAACGAACCACCCAGCAACGCGTGTTAAGCACTGACTTATCCCTACTTAGGCTTCGGGATAAAATGCCCCAGACTTGAATTCTGGTGTCTTCTTCAATCGGTAAAAGACTAAACCGGTAACGCGTGTTAGACGCTGACTTATCCATACTTAGGCTTCTGGATAAAATTCCCCCGTACGTGTGAAACACGAATTTAGGCATTATGAATAACAACCTGCCACAATGTCGAATATGTGGGTTTTTGTTTTTTTTACGGTTAAGAACTAACCGACAACGCGTGTTAGGCATTGACTTATCCCTGTTTAGGATTCGGGTTAAAATTCTCCATGCGTGTGAGGCACGGATTTTGGTGTCATGAATAACAACCTGTCATAATGTCAAATATATGGTCTTTTGTTATTTTTACGGTAAAAGACTGACCAGCAATGCGTTTTAGGCGTTGACTTATCCCTACTTAGGATTCGGGATAAAATTCCCCGTGCGTGTGAGGTATGGATTTTGGTGTTATTAATAACAACCTGCTACAATATCGAATATGTTGGCTTTTGTCCTTTTTACAGTAAAAGACTGATCGACAACGCGTGTTAGGCGCTGACTTATCCCTACTTAGGATTTGGGATAAAATTCCCCGTACGTGTGAGGCATGGATTTTGGTGTTATTAATAACAACCTGCTATAATATCGAATATGTAGGCTTTTGTCCTTTTTACGGTAAAAGACTGACCGGCAACGCGTGTAAGGCGTTGACTTATCCCTACTTAGGATTTGGAATAAAATTTCCCGTACATGTGAGGCACGAATTTTGGTGTTATTAATAACAACCTGTCACAATATCGAATATGTATGCTTTTGTTCTTTTTACGGTAAAAGATTGACCGACAATGCGTGTTAGGCGCTGACTTATCCCTACTTAGGATTCGGGATAAAATTCTCCGTGCGTGTGAGGTACGGATTTTGGTGTTATTAATAACAATCTGCCACAATATCGAATATGTGAGTTTTGATCATTTTTACGGTAAAAGACTGACCGGCAACGCGTGTTAGACGTTGACTTATCCCTACTTAGGATTCAGGATAAAATTACCCGTGCGTGTAAGGCGGGGATTTTGAAGTTATAATGTTAAAATATTGTGTCTTCTCTTGGGGCAAAGACGAACCCAAAATGGGAGAGGAAGAACTTTATATTCTATCTCCCGAAACCGAAGAGGAAGAATTTTATATTCTATCTTTAGTGCAGAGGAAACTTAAAGTGGGATCTCTACTTTGAGAATCTAAAGAGTGAAACTAGGAGTGGGATCTCCACTCCGAGAATCGAAAAGATTCGGATAATCCTAACTGTCGGAAGGTTTGATTACCGAACTAAATGTGAATTTTTAGTTTATCGAGAGTGAATTGTGATTTTGGTCCTAACTGTAGGAAGGTTTGACCAAACAGGAATTTGAGGTGACCCTAACTGTAGGAAGGTTTGATCACTCGATTTTAAAGTGGACCTCTTGTTCATTGGAAGAATCGAGAGGGGATTTTAGTTTTAGCCCTAACTGCAGGAAGGTTTGACCGAGTGGGGTGTTTGAGACGATCCTAACTGTAGAAAAGTTTGATCGCTCGATTCGTAGATCTCTCGTTCATTGGAGGAATCGAGAGGTGATTTTGGTAGTGGTCCTAACTGTAGGAAGGTTTGACCAGGTAGACAATGGGAATGAGAGTACAAATCACAGTGGGAGTGTTGACTTGTACAAGTCACTCAGAGGGGGCTCCTAATGTTTTATGATAAATACTTAACACGGAGGGGTTTAACAATTGTCAATGATCAGGATATTAAAATACTAAGTATTATGTCCAGACTCTAATAATGGGAGTGTTGAGTGCACAGACATAACGGGAGTTTAGTGTTTATCACTTTGTTCATAATGATCGGGTAATCCCTTAGAAAATTACATGTAGCATTCCTCCGGGAACTTCCCGTTACATGAATCAACCACCCCCAACTTCCTTTGTGGAACTGGGTCTGACTTTGTACTTAGTTACATGACCGGGTTATCCTTAAGAATATTACGTATAAAAATTCTCCAGGAACTTCCCGTCAACGGTAGGAAACAGTTTAGACTCATATACCTATTGGAGTATTGAGAAGCAGTTTATATTCGTATACTCTTCGGAGTGTTGCCATTCTCATTTGGCTTATCCCAACGTTATGACGCCGGCTTCAACCAATGTTTGGATGCTATTTTTGAGAGTAAAGCAATCCTTGGTGGGATGAAGGACCCTCCTGTGGTATACACAGTACTTTGGATCCGCAGTGTTGTCAGCTTCCTCCTGATTTTCGATGGGTGGCAGCTTGATCTTGTTGTTTTCAAGGAGAGATTCGAAGATGGCTAGAACGTCTTCGTCCTTGAATGAGTACTCTTTTTGGAATCTCAAACCCGAAGTTTTCTGCTGTCTTCGGGGTTACTGTTGTGACGTCTGATTAGCGTCAACAGCTACTGCAGGTGTTTTCCCTTTACTACGGGAGGCAAAATTTAATTTCGGAGAGTTAGCCGTTAGTTGGCTTCTTTCGGTTTTCTTCCTTCTGAGGAAGCGTTCGGCCTGCTCTCCGCGCATCCTCAACTCTTTCCAGGTGTTGGATGACGCTACTCCCATAATTTCTAACACATCCAATGAGAGGTTATTGTGACAGGTTTGAAGGATGAAGTCCTCTGTGATTGGATCTCGGCAGTTCATCGCCTTATTCCGGAAGCGTTTGACGAAGTTGTCGACCGTCTCGTCATCTTCTTGCTTCTTATCGAAGAGTGTCCTGATTGATACCTTGGCGTCATCATCAAATAAATGAGCGAGGAATAGGCTCTCTAGGTCTTCCTAATTATTGATACTTCCGGACTTAAGACAGCGGTACTAATCAAAGGTGGGCTCGCGAAGGGTGCCAACGAATGACCGAACCATCAATGCTTCATTGCCGGAGATCATACCCAAGTGGGACTTAAAGTAGATCAGATATTGCATGGACGAACCATTCCCATCAAACGACGTGAAGTTAATCAGGTTGAACTTCGCCGGGTATGCTATTGAATCCCACTTTCTTGGATAGGGATATGAAATGCCCGTCCTTTTCACCACTCGAGCAGACATTAGAGCGTTGATTTTGCTCTCGAGATCTTTTATTTTCTCATCCTCACTCCTATCGGGCTTTGGATGATTCTTAAGAGGGATAACAGGGCCACCCCCAGCATTACCATCTTTGGCGAGACCACCCCAGCGTTTTGGTCAACGGGAGGATCATCTACATTAATATGCTCATCCATGTCTGAATCGGTAGCCGCTTGGCCAACATTGTTACGACGACTGGATTCACTTATCTGATTCGACAAGGCCCGGATCTGTTGGTCATGCTCTTGTCTCATCTCCTACATAGCCATTTCCATTTCAATTTTGAAACTCTCCTTCTGCTTAGTTAAAGTGTCCTCAAGAATTTTATTCATCTGCTCCACGTTGATCATGAACGACTCATAGGATTGTCCTGTGCTTGATGCCGTATCATCGGAAGCCATTGCTGAGCAAGCATCGGAGCAAGCATCTGACGTTTCATCATCTGAGGATAGTCCCCTTTGTATCCTCCGATAATTCTTTCGTCTACTGGTTCCTGATTGCAATCGAATTATCCGTTGGGATACTCCTTAAAACTGGTCAGGTCTAAAGAGTCGTGTTGACTTCCCTCTACTAGTCATATTGATAGATACTTCTGGAAATTCATCATCTCAAGGAGCAGCTCTATTCTTACGGAAATGCCTTGGTTTAGATTTAGACATTCTGGTGGAGATTCTTTCAAACACTAAAACTCTCTTCGGGGCGGCCTTGGAACAGCAACATTCTGACAACACCGCCTTAATAATTTTAGAACACAGACAATGGGAGTCCGGTTCTTGATTATTCCTTCTCCGAGACCTGTTCGTACCTCGGGCCTGATAGTACAACTCATCGGTTGGATGACCGGAGCAACCTATCGTGTGTTGGCACGAGTCCCTAGGTGTAACGTCCTCGTCTGACGAGTACGTTCTCTTTCAAGAATTCAACGCTTTAATAGCGTCTTCAGGAGTCGCATGTCTGAGGCTACATTTTCGTGAACGTAGGCTTTCAACAGGCTCCTGGACTTCGACACGTAGTCCAATGCGATCAGTTATAGGACTTTTCCCATCACGTGTTCCCTTCCACTGCTTAAGAGGACGATCACGACCTCCAGCCTAAAAAGCTGCTCGAGATCCATTCAATGGGATTAAGCGCTCTCTAACAGGAGCTTTGCCCCACTCATTGTGTGAAGGGCCGAGGCGATCTTTGATGGTTATCTTAAAATAGGACAGATCCACACTGTCACGGGTCTCCACCGGATGTGTGGAACTTGACGGAATCGAAGAAACAGGTGCGGAACATCTTCTGTCTTGACTCTAACGCGGGTCAGACTTGAGTGACCCATGGGTTGGAGGGTCGGATCTAAGTAACCCGCGGGTTGGAGGTCGGATCTAAGTGACCCGCGGGTTGGAGGGTCAGATCCGAGTGACCCGCGCACTGGAGGGTCAAATTTGAGTGACCTGTAGACTGACGGGTCGGACTTGAGTGACTTGCAGACTGACGGGTCGGATTTAAGTGACCTGCAGACTGGCGGGTCAGATTTGAGTGACCCGCGTGACGGCGGGTCGGATTTGACTGACTTACGTTTTTCAGTCTTTTCGGCCGCCGTCTTAGACTTTGGCCTCCATACTTGGTACAGTTTTTGTAGCTTCATCTCCACTTCTTCCTTCTGTAATTTTTTAGCCTCTTGTACCAGAACTCTTGCATGTGCAAGCAACGCGCGGCATTTCTGAATCCGCTCTTGAAGAGTCGAACGGGTCCTTTTGACGCGGACCCATTCGTTCTTTGCTGGTTTGAAGGAGGAGGTGTTTTCCACTCTCTGTTGTGGTGGTTGGCGCCTCCTGGACTTCAGATCCGCCTCATAGCGGATTTCATCAACTGGTTCCAAGGCTTTGGCCAATTGGCGTGCGAGGCATTGACGTCGCCTCTGACGTGCTCTCTTTGATAGAGTGGGCACATCATCAACAGTCGGCCCCTTGTTCAAGGGGTTCAGATCTGTAGTTTCAACCTCATCGGATGCCGACGGGGTGTTGTGAGCCACAATTACAGCGGTAGCGGGAAGATCTTGTTCTTGGGCTTCTGAAGCTGAAGTCCAGCGGGTCTTCTTGGAGTAGGCCTTCCTACATCTGCAAGGAGAGGCCGATCTGGAGGAGGAGGACATGTATTCCTCGTACTTCTGCTGGTCGAACTCATATTCGACCTTCGTTTCAACCAGGATCTTAATCATCGGTTGTGACATGACGGTCTCGGCAGCGAGACCGTTGGCTCCCACTGTGGTCGCCAGTTTATTTTTATTAAAAATTATTTTCTTCATTGTATAACTCATTATAACTTTGACCATTCCAATAAGTTCAAAAAGATCGGCCTTTTTGTAAGACCTTTACACAATGAAAATAAAAGATACAATTCTCTTGAAAATAAACGCAAGATCCGTTTATCGTCTCCTGCTTGCGTGGGATCTTTACCTGTGCTGGGGTTATCCGTGGATGACCGTCGATCAGATCCGGTTGTTAAAAATTCGGCAGAGCTCCGCCTTCACCGAGGAAGTATTTGATTTGAAGCGCTGAGATCGACCAAGTGAAATCAGAACTCTTCTTGAGATCAAGACCAAGCCTGATCTTAAGGAAATAGGGGAAACGGGCGTCGGATCTCTCGAACTCTCCTTCTTTATGCCAAAAAACTTACCAAGATCTGTCAACCCTCGCTGAAATTCGTGCTCCTTTGACTCCTCAATCCGACAGCACCTCCTCCTCTTGATAAATTAATCCCCCTTTGAAATGAGCCCTCGAGCTTGTATTTATAGGCTTCAGTTGGGGGGTTTTTGGATAAGAATGAATGATTCGTCCTTATCTTCAATTAATAACTGATTAACCATGTTAGGGGATGATATCAGATTAATTTGGATGCTCAGGAATGACCAAATCCGGAGAAAAACCGTCAAAAACCGAACCGGGGTCGAAACAGCGAGCGTAGGACAAATCTGACCCGCGCGGGCACTGGTAGTTTTGCCCCCTTTCGCTGATTTTTGTGTTTTTTGACTTTTCCGATCTTCCGGGACTTGTAGTTTCTCCCATTTTATGTATTTGGCTGACTTGTACGCTTCGTTGCGGGACCGACCGTCGAACGCATGTTGGTTGACGTGCGCGAGCTGATTGACGCGCGCGTGTTGATTGATGCGCGTGAGCTGATTGACACGCGTGTGTTGATTGATGCACGCGAGCTGATTGACGCGCGCGTGTTGATTGATACGCACGAGCTGATTGACGCATGCGTGTTGATTGACGCATGTGGGCCACTTGGTTCGCCGTTTTGCTTCAGGCGCTTGTCGGCGTCAGATAATTCTCTTAGACTCGGATAATGACGTTCATCATCTCCTCTCCGTCTTGAGCTGTGTGTGGGCACCCATAGGCATTTTTAGAGCCTACAACATCTCCTAAAAATCTATTCATGCCTTCTAGTTATAACCCTTGGCAACTAACTATGCGTTGAATTTATCAATAGATCCATCAACACGATACTTCTTTTTGAGCACTCATTTGCATCCTATGGCTTTTCTATTTTCTGGTAGATCACATAACTCCCATACCTTATCCTTTTTTATGAGAATCAATTTCTTCTCTCATAGATTCTAGCCATAAAGCTGATTCATGCGATTTTATCGTATCAGAAAAGGTTAAGGGATCTTGTTCTTCTATATTTGTATCTACCGAGAAACAGGATAGCTCACATGAATACAAATAGTAATCATTCATCTATGAATGTTGTGTTCTTGGCCTTTTGTTGCCTACAACTGGTTGATGAGGTACATTATTTTTCATAGGTATTTTATCATTTTTAAGGTTAGGTTCATTCATAATATCAGGGTCATTAGTATGAACAACACTGTCATAATCATCATCTATCATAGTTAGAGGTTCTGTTTCCTCTCGAACTTGTTCCTCTTCCTCTAGATTCTCTAGAAATATAGCATCTCTGCTTTCAATGACTCTCTTTTTTTTATTATAGAACTTGTAACCTTTTGACTTTTCCGAATACTCTATGAATTTACACTTTATTGTTTTAAAATCCAACTTATCTCTAAGTTGACATGGAATGAGAACATGGGCTATAGATCCCACTTCCTAAGATGACTCAAATTAGGTTTTCTTCTATTCCATAATTTATAAGGTGTAGATACAACTGATTTGATGGGAATTCTATTTAAAATATAGTTTGAGTTAATAATGCTTCTCTCTAAAAGTTTTTAGAGAGACCAGAATGAGACAACATGCATCTAACTATATTCAACAATGTTCTGTTCTTTTTTTTAGCAACACCATTCTGTTGTGGCGTATACGACATTATTGTATGCCTTTTATTTTCATGCTGAATACTATAATTTTGAAATTCTTTAGAGTTATATTCCCCACCTCTATCAGTTCTCAAAATTTTGATTTTCATTCTACGTTGGTTTTCAACTTCTGTCTTATATCTCTTAAAGCAGTCAAAAGCTTTTAATTTTTTAGATATAAGATAGACGTATGCAAACTTAGAATAATCATCTATAAAAGTAATAAAATATTCTTTATTTCTATGAGTTTTGATACTTAGGGGATCATAAATATTCGAGTGTATCAACCCTAAAAGTTCATTGACTCTTTGTCCGCCAATAAAAGGTTTTCTAGTCATTTTACCAGTTAAACAATATTCACATGGTGGTAATTGAACATTAGATAGTACAGGAAGCAAGTTCATTCTGATAATTTGTTTTATTTTTAAAATACTAGCATGTCCTAGTCTAGAATGCCACAATTCAGACTCAGAAATATAACAGGACAAGTAGTTCAAATTCAAAATTTTATTATCAGAATTATTACAAATTACTAGAAGAATGCATAATTCATGCTCGGGCACATATTTTCCCATAGCATACACTTTATTACTCTTGTCTATAGAAACTCTGTTATTATAGAACCTAACTTCCAGTCCTTTCTTCATCAAGCTGGGAATAAAGATCATATTGCGCCGAATTCCTGACGCATAGAACACATCTTTTAGGACAAGAATGATGTACCCAATATCCAATCTATACGAACCAATACATTCTACATCTAGATATGTATTATTTCCCATATAGATTCTCTATTCTCCTTTCTTTTGCTTGGTGAATTCTACGACTCCATTCTTGTCCTTTGCGATATGCCTAGTCGCACCGGAGTCGATCCACCAACCGTTGATATCCGTCATCATAGCATTGCATTTCATCACATCGACAACTTCTATTTTATTAGTACCCCCTTGTTCTGGATGCATATAGCCTCCCTTATTCTCTTGTTTTTCACATTGTGGGCAATTGGGCTTGAAATGCCTGAACTTTCCACAATTGTAGCAGGCTCCGTGGGGTATTTTTTTTAAAATTGTTGTAACTTCGATCCTCGCAGTTGTGGTTTGCTAGAACCAGTGTTTTTATAGTTTCCAGTATTACGTCTTTGGCAGACATAATTCAGCTCTTGCTGCATCATATTCAGTTCTGGTTCTTTCCTACTGGCTATTAAGTCATGTTCTATCACTAAATACATAGGAAGATCAGTGATAGACTTAATGACAGGATTCATTCCTAATGTGGTGACAGCCACAACAAGGGAAGGATGTAAACTATTTAAAATGGTTTCCACTTGCATTCTTTTCTGGATTTCGGTCCCAGCAGTGGATAAGTCCTTAGCCATGACAATTATTTTATTTATATGCTCTAGACATTGTCTCCCTCTTGCTTACGACAAGAATTATACTTATGCAAGAGCAGTTGAATGTTAACTTCAGAAGCAGTATCGTATATTTCTTTTATTGCATTCCACATGTCCATGGAAGTTTTATAAGTTTCAAAAACTTTGATTAAGTTATCTTCCATGAACATGAGCATAAGGCTTTTTGCCTTTTTATCTTTCGACTTCCACTGTTCAAACCATTTATTTTCTTCAGGTGTTGATTTATCAGTAATGGTTAGAGCAGTGGTTTCGATTACATCATCAACGTTATCATGAATAAGCGCATATACTATTTTTAATGCCACATATTATAATTATTGCTATTAAATTTGTTAATTTTTCCTAGTTCTCATAGAACGAGTTTACTAGTCATTCGGCAAAGAGCTAAAACTAAATTCAATTTTAACTATGTATAAGATTGATATTTTGACAATTATACTAAAAAATATAATAAATTTAGATAAATAAATAAATAAAAATGAACCTGACTGTTCCGAGTTGATGAAAGAGACTCCAATTTGAGGGAGATCATTACCTAGTGGTGTTGAATGGATCAACACTTGTCGACATTGGTTCTGATTGGATTGGGAAATGAATTGCTGTTGCCGTTGAGTTGCACCGAGTAGAATTTATGGATTCTTAATTGTGTAAGGGGACTAAAGTGAATTTCCTTCTTCCTTTTTTATCTGGGAAAAAACTCTGACTATTAATTACCCCTACCAACGCTTTACCCCCAAATCTTTCTCAAAACAAGATCTATCCTACGACGAACGGGTCTTCGTTTCGCCACCACCGCTGGCCTCTCCCCCGCCTCCTCGTCTTTGACCCCTCGGACTCCTACTGGCGCCTGGGCTCCGCGATCCTCGCCACTGGTGCGCTGTCAGATCCAACGCCGGAGAGAACGAGGTCGATGTCGAAGAGAAGAATGAGGTCGATGTCGTTGTTGTCGATGTCGTCGAGATTGAGATTGAGGTCGAGCGGAGATCAGATCGCTGTCAAGTTCGACGTCAACGTCGTGCTCAAACTGTAGGAGATCAGATCGCTGTAGATCGAGGCTGAGTTCGTCGTCGACGCCACCGATTGCTGCAGTCGTCTTCGCCGATCGACGCAGAGCTTGAGATGGCTGATCGATCGACGTATGGCTCTGATACCAGTGATCAGATTATAGAGAACAGGAGAAAGAGAATATCTTTGAGGGGGCTCCGGTAATGGGTAAGGGGCTTGATTATACTTTTGTTTTCGTTATGTGTTCTCAAGGAGAATACTCCTCTATTTATAGGCTGAAATCGCATCATCTCCACCCCCATCAAACTGCCTCTGAGAGATTTTCTCTCAACAAACCATATATCCCACGTTTCTCTCCACTTGAGAAGCGTTGATTTGGTCACACAAGACCAAGTCAGACTAACAATATTATCATGATGTGCAAAAAGAGAGAAAAAAGTTTACTTGTATCCTGTTGACGATTTGCATCTGGTTGGTAATGTTCGAGTGAAAATGACCGCAGCTGATCAACCTACATAATCAACCTGCATTAAGCCTTTTGAGATTGTTATCTGATACTGCCTTAATTGAGCCTTAGATTCTCTCTACTGTTGACATGCTATGTAGTTTCCACATCTACATTTGATTAATCACATTTCATCCCTACATTAAGCTTCGACATGATATACCATCTTGCATCTCAACAAGCTCCCAACAAGCTCAACCCACTAAAAATTGATTAAATTTTATAAGTTGACCGAACTAAACTGTAATATTTCCCAAAGTACTTTTGTAAGAACAAAGAATACCTCCATGTTATGAAGGCAAATAATGTCTCCCACCGAGTGAATGTGTGGCAAATCTGCCATAGTCGGAGCAAAAAATAGTGATAGACACTTCAAATTGACAAGAACCGTCAACAAGCTTGAAGCCGATGTAACAATCTGCGAAGGAGTATTCAATTGCCAAATTAATAGAAATATGATCATTAAAGGGAATAATTATCCAAGTAAACACTGATCATAGAATAAATAAACTATTGAAGGGATGTAAAGTTCTTTTTACCAATTAGTTGTTGGATAGAAGGTTTCTAATATATTTCCTAATTTATTTTGGTAATAGGTTATTAGGATTCCTAATCTATTTTGGTAACAGGATTCCAAATCTGTTTTGGTAACAAGTTATTAGGATTCCTAATCTGTTTTGTTTTTTGTTTTAGAATTCCTAGTATGTTTTTGATTTTAGGATTTTTATATATATGGAACGACTGGAAGAGAGAATTAAGCAGCGAAGGGGATATTTGGAGCACAGAAAAGAGTTATTTTCTGAGCTATTGGTTAGGATTTTGTTTGGAGAAAATTAGAGCTTTGTTGGTGAGATTAATTGGTGAGTTTGTGTGATTTTGTAATCTCGGTTTATACTCTTCTTCTCTATTAGTGAAAACCTCATCTTCTTCTTGCCCCATGGACGTAGGCAACTTGCCGAACCATGCTAAAATTAGTTGTTTGAGTTTGTGCCGTTATTTTGTATTGTTTGGCCTTCTCTCGGCGTTTGTTTGATTTGGTATCTCGAAGCACATCGGTTTGGTTTTGGCTTCCGCCGCGCACAATAAGTGGTATCAGAGTTTGGGCTACACTTGGGCTAATTGGAGGAGTAGATCGCTTTGGAAGTTCGTCTAGGGCTTTAGTTGGTGATAAAGGTAGGATTTTTCCTATTTGTGGATCTCCTTTCCGTCGTGCGGGGTGAGATCTTTCGGAGGCTCTTGTTAGAATTTTAATTGGAGGTAAAAATCTCTCCTTTATTAGTTTGAATTTTTTCTTTGTTTGTCCCGCATTGGTTTGTTAGTGCTTTGAGATAGATGACCGAGAAAGAAGGAGTTGAGGCTAGGATATTGGATTATTGAGGAGTACTTTGACCTGCAGATTGAAGTCCTTTGAGCACATTGGTATGAGCGAGAAGACCGAGGTGGAGTTTGACACTTCTATCCATCGAGCGAGGGGTCTTTTAGGTAGTGTTCATTCAAACATTTGGGGGCCTTCCAAGGAGGCATCATTGGGAGGTAATTGATATTTGGTTTCCCTAGTTAGTGATTATTCTAGGCATTGGTGGGATGCAATCAAGTCTCGTTGGTTTGAAGTCCTAGAAGTCAACAACAGGTGGAGAAAGTGTATTGGCAGAAAGGTAACCCGTCGTTCTAGTTCTGGTATGGATCCTTTCTTACGTTTGTGCCAAGCTCATGGCAATTAGAGACACTTCATTGGAGAGGAAACATTGGGGCGATGAGATGAGATGTCAAATTTGGTGAGCTATTTCTTACTGGAGGATAATCGGTGTTTGATGTCGAGCATTGGTTTTGGTGTTTGGGCTTCGATATATTTGGGTCATCTTAGTCATAGGTTGCCGACTACTATGTTTGGAGATTTTGGATCTGGTAGAGCTGCTTCAGATTTTAGGTTGCGTTGGATGTTTGGTTGCCCAATATTTGGTCACATCGAGGACGTGAGATTTGATCCGATTGCACATTTAGGATTCAGAGACTCGTTTGGTTATCAGTTGATAGACTCTGATTTTGTTCTGAGCAGGTATGTCATATTTGACTCTCGGCAAGTGAAGAGTGTTGATCAGATCATTGGGATATTACAACGGGTGGAGAGTGATGCCACTCCACATTGGGTGGAGATTACTCCATGTTGGGTGGATATTACTCCACATAATCCAGATCATACTGCATCATTTGGGATTCCAGCTGAGGTGACACAGTTTGAGGATTATTTGGATTTGGATGCAGATGATGAGTTGGTTTTGAATTTGAATGTAGCTGGTGGATATAGTTCACATTTGGTTATGGCCGTTGGTTCACCTCAGATGGAGGTGTTTGGATTGTTTCACTTTGGGGCCATTAGGAGAGATATCGGTTGCAGATTTGTTGATGATGTTGGAGAATGGTTGCGAACTCTTCTAGTTAATTGAGGGTCTTTGGAGGCAATGGTAAACTACGTGAAGGTTTGATTCCTTAGGCAAGAGGATACGTAGGTAATCATTTATGATACAGCCGGTTTGGTGAGTTGATACCGATATTTGGAGAGTGTTCACATTCTCGTTTGGCTCTCGACTTGTTGTGGATTGAGTCTATTGTCGTGGATTTGTTCCACTTCTTACTGGACGTAATAAGTGAGGCGTTTGGTTGGTATTGGTGTCAGCTCAGTTTTGGAAAAACTTCGCCGAGGTGAAGAAGTATTGGATAGCTTGTTCCTAATATGTTTTTTATTTTTTTGGTAACAGGTTATTGGAATTTCTAATCTTTTTTGGTAACATGATTTCAAATATGTTTTGGTAACATGTTATTAGGATTCCTAATCTTTTTTGTTTTTTGTTTTAAAATTCCTAGTATGTTTTTGGTTTTAGGATTTCTATATATATGGAATGATTGGAAGACAGAATTGAGCAGCGAAGGGGATATTTGGAGCACAGAAAAGTGGTATTTTCTGAGCTATTGGTTAGGGTTTTGTTTGGAGAAAATTAGAGCTTTGTTGGTGAGATTAATTGATGAGTTTCTGTGATTTTGTAATCTTGGTTTATACTCTTCTTCTCTATTAGTGAAAACCTCATCTTCTTTTTGCCCCATGGACGTAGGCAACTTGCCGAACCATGCTAAAATTAGTTGTTTGAGTTTGTGCCGTTATTTTGTATTGTTTGGCCTTCTCTCGGCATTTGTTTAATTTGGTCTCTCGAAGCACATCGGTTTGGTTTTGGCTTCCGCCGCGCACAATAAGTGGTATCAGAGTTTGGGCTACACTTGGGCTAATTGGAGGAGTAGATCGCTTTGGAAGTTCGTCTAGGGCTTTAGTTGGTGATAAAGGTAGGATTTTTCCTATTTGTGGATCTCCTTTCCGTCGTGCGGGGTGAGATCTTTCGGAGGCTCTTGTTAGAATTTTAATTGGAGGTAAAAATCTCTCCTTTATTAGTTTGAATTTTTTCTTTGTTTGTCCCACATTGGTTTATTAGTGCTTTGAGATAGATGACCGAGAAAGAAGTAGTTGAGGCTAGGATATTGGATTATTGAGGAGTACTTTGACCTGCAGATTGAAGTCCTTTGAGCACATTGGTATGAGCGAGAAGACCGAGGTGGAGTTTGACACTTCTATCCATCGAGCGAGGGGTCTTTTAGGTGGTGTTCATTCAAACATTTGGGGGCCTTCCAAGGAGGCATCATTGGGAGGTAATTGATATTTGGTTTCCCTAGTTAGTGATTATTCTAGGCATTGGTGGGTTGCAATCAAGTCTCGTTGGTTTGAAGTCCTAGAAGTCAACAACAGGTGGAGAAAGTGTATTGGCAGAAAGGTAATCCGTCGTTCTAGTTCTGGTATGGATCCTTTCTTACGTTTGTGCCAAGCTCATGGCAATTAGAGACACTTCATTGGAGAGGAAACATTAGGGCGATGAGATGAGATGTCAAATTTGGTGAGCTATTTCTTACTGGAGGATAATCGGTGTTTGATGTCGAGCATTGGTTTTGGTGTTTGGGCTTCGATATATTTGGGTCATCTTAGTCATAGGTTGCCGACTACTACGTTTGGAGATTTTGGATCTGGTGGAGCTGCTTCAGATTTTAGGTTGCGTTGGATGTTTGGTTGCCCAATATTTGGTCACATCGAGGACGTGAGATTTGATCTGATTGCACATTTAGGATTCAGAGACTCGTTTGGTTATCAGTTGATAGACTCTGATTTTGTTCTGAGCAGGTATGTCATATTTGACTCTCGGCAAGTGAAGAGTGTTGATCAGATCGTTGGGATATTACAACGGGTGGAGAGTGATGCCACTCCACGTTGGGTGGAGATTACTCCATGTTGGGTGGATATTACTCCACATAATCCAGATCATACTGCATCATTTGGGGTTCCAGCTGAGGTGACACAGTTTGAGGATTATTTGGATTTGGATGCAGATGATGAGTTGGTTTTGAATTTGAATGTAGCTGGTGGATATAGTTCACATTTGGTTATGGCCGTTGGTTCACCTCAGATGGAGGTGTTTGGATTGTTTCACTTTGGGGCCATTAGGAGAGATATCGGTTGCAGATTTGTTGATGATGTTGGAGAATGGTTGCGAACTCTTCTAGTTAATTGAGGGTCTTTGGAGGCAATTTGGTAAACTACGTGAAGGTTTGATTCCTTGGGCAAGAGGATACGTAGGTAATCATTTATGATACAGCCGGTTTGGTGAGTTGATATCGATATTTGGAGAGTGTTCACATTCTCGTTTGGCTCTCGACTTGTTGTGGATTGAGTCTATTGTCGTGGATTTGTTCCACTTCTTACTGGACGTAACAAGTGAGGCGTTTGGTTGGTATTGGTGTCAGCTCAGTTTTGGAAAAACTTCGCCGAGGTGAAGAATTATTGGATAGCTTGTTCCTAATATGTTTTTTATTTTTTTGGTAACAGGTTATTGGAATTTCTAATCTTTTTTGGTAACATGATTTCAAATATGTTTTGGTAACATGTTATTAGGATTCCTAATCTTTTTTGTTTTTTGTTTTAAAATTCCTAGTATGTTTTTGGTTTTAGGATTTCTATATATATGGAATGATTGGAAGAGAGAATTGAGCAGCGAATGGGATATTTGGAGCACAGAAAAGTGGTATTTTCTGAGCTATTGGTTAGGGTTTTGTTTGGAGAGAATTAGAGCTTTGTTGGTGATATTAATTGGTGAGTTTCTATGATTTTGTAATCTTAGTTTGTACTCTTCTTCTCTAGTGAAAACTCCATCCCCTTCTTGCCCCATGGACGTAGGAAACTTGCCGTACCACGTTAAAAATTAGCTGTTTGAGTTTGTGTCGTTATTTTGCATTGTTCGGCCTTCTCTCAGCGTTTGTTTGATTTGGTCTCTCGAAGCACATCAATTTGGTTTTGGCTTCCGTCACGCACAATATCGGTTTCTTGTATGCGATGGTTTGATTGACTACTACACAATAAACCAAAGAACTCAGATGCAATCAAGGATCAAAACTCTAAAAAAATTAACATTAAAGGTTAAAAACCTAAGATGCTAGATGTAAGCTAAGGTGACAAGCACTTAGGAAACTTCCTCATAGAGAGATCCCAATATTTTCCAAATGCTTAGAATATCAGATTTTCTCTTAAAAATGTATGTTACATGAAACCACAAAGCAAAGATTGAATTTATCACAAATGCCAAATAGCTAAACATTGGTACAGAAAAGAAAAATCCTAAAAAAAAATTAAAAAATCTGATTATCTCCCCAAAACAATTGAAGAAATGAAGAACTATTCTCCCAACTAACTATAAGCACACTTCTCCTCACAATCAAGTCATAGAGGAAGAGGGAGAGGGGAGAGAGGGCAGCGGGGAACAGAGCTGACGAGGGCTGGGGAGAGCGAGAGGAGAGAGAGGGCGGCAGGGTGTTTCTTTTTTTCGGGAGGTGGGGGGTGGGGGTGGGGTGAAAATTGCGAGAGGGGGAGAGTTGGGGGGGGGGGAGGGTTAGGAAAGGGTTAGAGTTTTAGGTTTTTGTTTTTTTTTTTGTTATTTAGCCTAGCTAGGCAACCTAGACGGAATTTCCGTCTAGGTTGCATCCTAGATGAAATTTCCGTCTAAATTGAGTGCAATTTTTTTAAAGTAAAACCGTATAGTTTGTCAATCTAGACGAAAATTTTCATCTAGATTGACGCAAACTAGATGGAACAAACTAGATGGAATATTTTCCATCTAGTTTGCCTCGAATTAGGTGGAAAACATTCTGTCTAGTTTGTTCTGTCTAGTTTATTCATTTTTCTACTAGTGATAGATTCTCTACATCTTGATTGTAGATAAAGTCTACACTTGATTAAATGAGCTAATGCTATTGATTAATCTCAATGTGTCGTACACTTAAATGTTTTTTTTAATATTTTAGATAAACAATATCATTCATGGAGGCTACTGGTAAAGAGATTTGATTGATGAGTTGTAGAGGTTCTTTATAACCAATAATGTAGAGGATTACTATAGTAATCTAACGAACAAACTTGATGAGTTGTAGAGGTTCTCTATAACCAATAATGTAGAGGATTACTATAGTAATCTAACTAAAAGTTTGTATTTACTGCCATGGGATCCTCTACATCATATATTATAGAGGATGTCTAGAACTCACCATTAACCTTCCTTCACTCTGCTATAAGATCCTTTACACCCTAGATTGTAGAGAATACCTACAACTCACCAATAGCTTTAATCTACAGACCCTATGTATTATTTAATTAAATAAATTATATAAAACTCTCTCAATTTTGGGGCTCATTGTAATAACCAATCTTATTTAGCCATCTATACAATTATAGGCATTCTCTACAATTTAGGATGTATAAGATCTCTTCTCCTTCACTATGAACCCCATGTATTATATTAACTAACTAAATTATATAAAAATATTTTTAGTTGTGAGGCACATTGATCTTATCCATCCACCTAGATAATTATAGGCATCCTCTATATTTAAGATGAAGAGTATATCTTCTCGTCTTTACTTATTTAAGAAGGATTTATATGGTGCTGATTTGTTCTTATATTTATCCAAATTGTATTTAAATCTACTCGAAATCTACTTTAAAATAAATCGAATAGGTTAATCGTAAATGCAACAAATATTAAATATAATAAATTTCTACAATTAGCATGTGAATATCACTGAAATGTTATTATGTTTATATAAAAAAAGGAAAAAATGCTTCCAGCCCTCAAAAGCCAAGTGAACTTGCTTCCCATCCCCAAGACTTGGTCAATGAGTGTTTTACCCCTAAAAATAAAGAATCTGTTCTCTGAGCCCTCAAAACACAAAACCCAAGACATTAAAACATGTGAAGACCATAATACTATTCTCTCTTTCTTTCTTTTTTTTAAATATGATGAGGATTATTTTATTATTTTTGTTTTCTCTCTCTTTTTATCATGATGTACCAAGAGGATAGTTGAAATGATTGATGAGGATTATTTTATTATTTTTGTTTTTTATTATTTTGGTTGTTTGTATTGGGAGGTTGTTAAAGTTACGGGTTAATTGTTAAGGTTACGAGTTAATTGTTAATGTTACGGGTCAATTGTTAAGGTTATGAATCCCCCCTCTCTCACTTTCTTTTTTTAATTAAAATATGATGAGGATTATTTTATTATTTTTGTTTTCTCTCTCTTTATCATGATGTACCAAGAGGATAGTTAAAATGATTAATGAGGATTATTTTATTATTTTTATTTTTTTATTATTTTGGTTGTTTGTATTAGGAGATTATTAAAGTTACAGGTTAATTATTAAGGTTACGAGTTAATTGTTAATGTTACAGGTCAATTGTTAAGGTTATGAATCCCCTCTTTCTCTCTCTCTCTCTCTATCATATGTTTCTTTGATGATATTAAAATGATTAAAGAGGATTATTATTTTATTATTTTTGTTTTTTATTCTTTTTATATTTTTAGAATATTCGTTGTTAAGGATAATGGTTGGTTGTAAATGTTATGCATTGATTGTTAAGGTTACGGGTTGGTTGTTAAGGTTAAGAGTTTGTTGTTAAGGTTATGGGTTTGTTGTGTAGGTTACGGATTTGTTGTTAAGGTTACGGGTTTAATTGTTAAGGTTACGTGTTTAATTGTTAAGGTTACGGGTTTAATTATTATGGTTACGGTTTTAATTGTTAAGGTTACGGTTTATTTGTTAAGGTTACAGTTTAATTATTAAGGTTACCGGTTTAATTGTTAATGTTACGGTTTAATTGTTAAGGTTACGGGTTTAATTGTTAAGGTTACTAGGGAGAGAGAGAAGGGATCCATAACCTTAACAATTAAAACCGTAATCATAATAATTAAACCCGTAACCTTAACAATTAAACCCGTAACCTTAACAATTAAACCGTAACCTTAACAATTAATAAACCGTAACCGTAACAATTAAACCGTAACTTTAACAATTAATAAACCGTAACCGTAACAATTAAACCCGTAACCTTAACAATTAAATACGTAACCTTAACAATTAAACACGTAACCTTAACAATTAAACACGTAACCTTAACAATTAAACCCGTAACCTTAACAACAAATCCGTAACCTACACAACAAACCCATAACCTTAACAACAAACCCTTAACCTTAACAACCAACCCGTAACCTTAACAATCAATGCATAACATTTACAACCAACCATTATCCTTAATAACGAATATTCTAAAAATACAAAAAGAATAAAAAACAAAAATAATAAAATAATAATCCTCTTTAATCATTTCAATATCATCAAAGAAACATCATGATAGAGAGAGAGAGAGAAAGAGAGAGAGAGAGAGAGGATTCATAACCTTAACAATTGACCCGTAACATTAACAATTAACTCGTAACCTTAACAATTAACCCGTAACATTAACAACCTCCCAATACAAACAACCAAAATAATAAAAAATAAAAATAATAAAATAATTGTATGTAGGAAAATTGCAATAAGGAAGATAAAAGAAAATTTGAATTGATTCCTTTGATCTCGATTACAACTTGATTACAAAAGAGAGGAGAACGAAATTGGTTCTTCCCCTTTGTTTAAAACTGGGTTCTTCTTGGTAGCGATGGAGTGCTTCCTTCGATTGATAGCGTCGAGCTTGCTCTCCGTTGACGATCCGACCGTCTCTTATCTCGTGGGAACGATGAACTTCTGTAGGAAGTTTTATACGTAACTCTTTAATGAGTTTCAGAACTCTGAACGAGTTAAAACTCTGTAGATAGAGTTGTTAGAACCGAAAATTCGGTTAATGATCAAGCTATATCCGTTGTCGAAGAATCCTCTCGGCCCTGATCTCCTGAGATCGATTCAAAAATCCTATCTCCAAGGATTTCGTTGCTGCTAAATCTCCAACCTGTGCGGTTTAGATCTCTAAAATCCAACTTACTCACTCTTCAGTTTTCAAAGAGCCAGCCCCCTGATCCGATTATCAAAAATCTGATCCCCCTACTCTGTTGAGTTTGTTGAGTTTTTATAGGGGGATAAGGGGTTGTAACTGACCCCTATATCCGCTCCTACGTGGGCGAAAATCCCTCAGAACGTTCGACTCGTGTTTGAACAAGTCAAACGCCCAATCTGGCGTTCAGAACCCAACTTCGTGTCTTAGGATTGAGACGCGAGGTTGGGTGTTAGCTGAACATTGATGAACGCGAGGGTCGCTCGCGTTTTGGCTTGTTGCCTGCTTGGTGACGCGGGGGTCGGTGTGGGTTGAACTCCCACGAACGCGAGGGTCGCTCACGTTAATTTGTGACTTGGAAACGCGGGGGTCGCCTGCACTTCCATAATTGTGGCGCGGGGATGACTTCCGCGTTTTAGAAGAAGTTTGTTGACTTGTGACTTCTTCTGTAAGGCGTTGCAAAGACCATTGTTCTGTAATCCTCGCTTTAGCTGTTGTAGAGTGTGAAAGTCGTCAGATTGTAACCTTCACTGTAGATTGTGAGGACTGCTGAATAGAGTTTCCATCATTTATCGGAAGTGTCGTCGAATTGTAACTCTTCTCGATCTTTGTGAAAAGTCCTCCATTTGCAGTTTCTTCGCTTATCGACCCGAAAACTATTTGATTATAGCTTCCATTGTAGGAGCTTAGACGGGAATCAACATCCATGGTGTCTTTTAGACGAATATTTGCCCACAACTCTCTACCAAGCAACTCACTAACTAAGTCCAACCTTTTATTTCTAAAATCATTACACTGCTCATCAGCATCTCTATTAGTCATGCTGTTGTCGCAGCCATCAAGATCAATCATCTCAGAAATGAGGTTGTGTTTGCGGTGATTTGAAAGTCATTTGATGGTGACCTCCATCGTAGGGGCTTGTTTTAATCAGCTATCCATTGTAATTTTTAGACAGCCTACAATAATCCTCATCAATCATTTCAACTATCCTCTTGGTACATCATGATAAAGAGAGAGAAAATAAAATTAATAAAATAATCATAATCATATTTTAATAAAAAAAGAAAGAGAGAGAGAGAGGGGATTCATAACCTTAACAATTGACCCGTAACATTAACAATTAACTCGTAACATTAACAATTAACCCGTAACTTTAACAACCTCCCAATACAAACAACCAAACTAATAAAAAACAAAAATAATAAAAGAATCCCCATCAATCATTTCAACTATTCTCTTGTTACATCATGATAAAGAGAGAGAGAAAAGCAAAAATAATAAAATAACCCTCATCATATTTTAATAAAAAAAGAAAGAGAGAGGGAAGAGTATTATGGTCTTCACATGTTTTAATGTCTTGGGTTTTCTGTTTTGGGGGCTCAGAGAATAGATTCTTTATTTTTAGGGGTAAAACGCACATTGACTAAGTCTTGGGGGTTGGGAAGCACGTTCACTTGGCTTTTGGGGGCTGGAAGCATTTTTCCCTAAAAAAAAAAAATAAAGTGCTTCCTTTAACTTTAAGGGGATTCATCATTTAACTTTAAGGGGATTCATCATTTGAAGGGAAGTAGACTACTCAATAATTTCACATTTCAATTTTGTTGTAAATTTTAAATGGCCTCCAATCCTTTCCACTATATCAAAAAATAGTTAAGGGATTACTATTTAATGACAACTATTGATTATCTAGTGAACGATTATTAATTTTTTCTTTGAGTGTAAATTAGGAATGAGTGTGGTACAAGGAGATATGGTGAGTGTCAGCTAGATTTAGTATGTATCATAATTATATACTAAATAATTAATAATTTAGATTGAAAATAGTGATATCTGCAATAACATTTGTGTAGGGAAAAAGATCCAAGTTGAATTTAGAAAAATCAAGAGTATCCAAGTGCCGGCTAAAAAAAAGAAAATAAAATAAAAGTGAGGATCCAGAAGTGCTTGTGGGGGGAAAATGCAGGGTTGTGATTAAAGTAGTATTCTCTACACTATTCTTGGTAACAGTGAGTATCCGAATCTATTTAAATGCTTATTGGTCAAACATAGAAGATCGAATGTGACTTGAAGCCCCCCAATTTATTTATTATATACTGAGATTACAAACATCAGCTACACGAAGTCACACACGATGATGTGCTCACTACACATTAGTAGCTCCTCCTCTTCTTGATTTTACAGCGGGCTAAAGTACCTCATCTACATAGTGCTCTGCCTCATCCTGCAGGCACGAGGCTCCATCCCACACATGGCCGGCAGGAACATCCCCCTCATCATCATCTCCCCGCACCGGCCTCCTCTGCACTCCTCCGCCGACCCTTTCCCTTCTTGCTGCATTATCTCCCGCGTCATGCGTCTAACGGCAGGGCACCTGCACTCCTCCTTCACCCTCCTCAGCTGATTGCAGCACTCCTCCGGAGCCCCCTCGCCGTCGTCATCGTCCTCGTCGTCGACCATCATTATCTCGCCTTGGCTCCCGCCGCGTCGGCCCTGCTTCACAAAGGAGCGGCAGTACTTGTCGAGGGGGTGCCGACGCATCTCCCTCGTGCACGTGCTCTCCGAAGCATCCTCTTCGGATGTAAAGGCTGCGGCGGATGCGGCGAGGGCGAGGAGGAGGAAGAGGGTTATTGTGATGGGCTTCATTGTTAATTGTACTGACGATGGGTGAAGAGATGAGAGGGGTTTGTGGGGGGTATTTGTAGGGAGGGGTGGGGTCTGGATGGAGAGCAGATGGAGTGCATGCAGGGGGTTTGAGGGTACACGTAGGAGGGAGGGTTTAGGGTCTTTGGAGGGTTGTGGAACTGAAAACAGTTGGACTGGTTTGGGGAGGGTTGGGGCTCGGTGGAGGTTGCTTTTGAGAGGAGACGACAAGGGAGGTAGCTTGGGTTGCTACGGGGCTTAAAGAATTGGTCTTTTAACCCTAGGCCTTACTTATAAGCTGGCTTTGTGTTACATAGACCTAGCATTTTGTTAAAAGAAATATCCAAAAGCCCGTTGAATGTATTTATTTGGGCCATACCATGTTGTTCCTTTTTGTTGAGAGAAGCACCAATACTTTTACCTTGTGTTGCCAAAAATATTTATATCATTTTATATTAAGACGTTAGCATTTTGTTACATTTAATTTACCAACAGATGGTAATATAAAAACTCCTGTTAATTTTATGGGTAGTAATGTTATAATCACATACATGTGCATTACAGTCTTACAGCCATCAGTTGCTACTCCCTCTCCCTCTCCCTCTCCCTCTTTCTCTTGTATTTTTTTTTAGGGCCTGTTCGTTTATTTCCTAAAAACTAAGAAATGGAAATGGAAAAGGTGAAAATCTCAAAATAATCTATTTCTTCCATTTACATTCCTAAAACTCACCCACAACATCCAATAAAATATTATTTTCATCCAACCACTCATCCACCACATCTAATAAAATATTATTTTCATCTAACAACTCATCCATCACATCTAATAAAATATTATTTTCATCCAAACATCACTCAACTCATCTCTTTTCATTATTTCAAATCACTCACATCATCGAATAAAATAATATAACAATTCACCTCATCTCATTAACATTTCATTGCATTTCATCCCAAAAAGTTATGAAAACACTTTTCTTAATCTTTCTTCACATCACCCAATAATACAATGACAACTCATCTCATCTCATTTCATTTCTTATTTTTAAGAATGAACCGAACAAAAGAAAACAAGAAAACTACAGGAAATAGGTTTCTTATAATTCATTTCCTTATTTTTTTGGCCAACCGAACAACATCAAAACTAGTTTTCTTAAAAAATCACTCACATCATCCAATAATAATGTGACAACCCATCTCATTTCATCTCCATTTCTTTGATTTCCTTTTTTTTTAGCAAACCAAACACTCCCAAAACAATTCTTCTTAGAAATAGTTTTCCATTTCTTTGATTTCCCACTTTTTTTTAGACAAACGAACAGGCCCTTAGAGCCAAAGGCCCACTCATTTTAGCCTGCGCTAGCATGGACCTGAATCCCTTGCTCCACGTTCCCAATCCCCCACCGCTTACTTTCGGATATATATTTTTTCAAGCAAAACCAATATATATTTATTTTTAAAAATTTTACGAAACCAATAAACTATAATAAACAATAAAAACGTTAACCAAAAACAACCATGAACAACCAAATTCAGAATTCCAAAACAAAAGAAACCAAAGAAATTAAAAATGTCACTCACCAATTTCACCGCTTCACTCTCCACGCTCCCTTCCAATCTCAAACCAAGAACAAGGCCAAAACCCAACACGATCATCTCCCGCTCTCTCTCTGACGACAACCCGAACCCTGATCCTAGCCCTAACTCGAACCCAAAGCAGGCGAGTCACCGCCTGAGCCGGTGGTCCAGGGCCCGAACCATCCGGTCCGGACGCCGCCTCGACTGGCCGGCTCTCCGGAACAAAACCAATCAGAATTCGAGCCCTTCATCTCTACCGTCCACGTCGTCGTCGTCGTCTAAGCTGGCCGAGAACTCGCAGTCGAGTTCGGAGGAGGACTCAGAGGAGGAGGATAGCGGAGGGATGACGGCGGAAGGGAAGGCGATTTATATGGTGTCGGATGGGACGGGGTGGACGGCGGAGCATTCCGTCAACGCGGCGTTAGGGCAGTTCGAGTACTGTCTTGTTGACCACGGGTGTCCTGTAAACACCCACCTCTTCTCTGGGGTACGTTCGTCTTTTTCGTTCTCCACCCCTACGAAATATTTCGCGCGTTGTTTTCAGTGTAATATTTGTAGTTTTTCATAATTCTAGCTTGCTTATAATTTCCCTATGGCGACGTCTAATTTGACGTGGAAATTATGAAACCACGGCATTCAATTCAAACAAGTTTAGACCCGTGTGATCTGGTCAGAATTCACCACTTTTTGGCCGTACTTAGATTCTTGATTGGCCTCTTCAATGAGGAAGAGAGCTCCATTCCCAAATTAAGCAAGCTGGGTCGAGCTAACCAAGGCTTGTTCCCCAAAACTCATAAAATTATACTCTGTTTAAGGCTGAATTGGTGATGCTGGCGAGCTGTTTGATACAACTCCCTAGAGGAACTTGGTTTTTTTCCCCCAAGGCAATTCGCGGTAACTTTGAAATGGAATCCAAGTGATATTTTAAGATTTTAGGCGAAAGTTTTCAACTTGGGAGTGTACCAGATTGTTAACATGTTCTTCGCACTGTTGAAGACCTCTGCTGGATTTCTGTCTATCTGGATGACATGTCGGTTAAATTCAGTGTGGGTTAAATGAGGTCATGGTTTTGTTTCGCGGTTGAAATTCACTTATTCATGCATATTGGTCTGCTGGTAATATATTATGAAGGTCGGGAAAGTGCTTAATGAGATGCATCTCAAGGAATTTTCTTTTTTCTTCATCATTGATAACTTTGGTCTAGTCTTTGATTGGAGAATTTCACCTAACCTGGAGTTGCTAGGAGAATACAGATGACATTTGGTTCGTGTTATGGTGTTCAATCACCCAAGAGACGGATATTGGCAAAATGATACGACAAGAGTCTTAGCAAAACAAACTCAACCATTTGACCGACTTCCACAGTCATCTCTCGGCCTTAGGGGAAAAAAGCCCTAGTCAACTCTCAAGAGTTCTAGTCATTCGACTCCTCGGTCGAATTGCAAGACATTGGTACCTCTTCAGGGTAAACTCAAGGCACAACAACTCCTCAGTCGGATAACAAGCCATTGGGTCTTATTCAAGGTAAGTCCAAGGCACAACACATGGTCGAATTTTCCAGTGTAACTCAACCATCATGGCTAATTGCAAGACTCTGGTACCTCATCAAGGGATAAACCCAAGGCACAATCACAGAGACCTCGGCCCCACCAACTCATCAAGCCGACATTCTGGTGTCGACAATTGAGGCGGTATTGGTCGGTACGAGAGATCCTGACACCTCAGACGAGTCAGCATCTTCATATTGACTCGACAAATGGTTATTAGCTGAGAAGAGACGACATTCTAACCAGTCGAACAGGCCGACACTCCTAAGTAGACGCGAAAGGCGGTGTCGGTCGACCCTATCATCGAAGACGACCCTACTTAGGGCACTCAACCACTTACTGAGCATTTCTCAGAAACGACTTAAGGGACGCTCTCTGCTGTCGACTAAGCTGAGGACTCGACCCAGACCTCAAGCCTCTCCTCTAGAACATATGTCAACACCTCAGTCCACTTCGAACAAGTCTTATCTAGAATTTGGCCAGATAGGTCTCCATGACTTGTCAGCTCAATTACTTCCCAGAAAATACGGAGACACAATCTCCCATAATGAAGTGACTCCCTCCTTTAGTCGCCAGCCGACACCTGTAAGGTGAGGGATGATTCAGCAAGCTAGCATGTCTTCTGCCACGCGCTATATCACTTCCCAGAAAATGCGGAGACATCTCCAGAGCTGAAGTGATACCCCCCAGTCGCCAGCTAATGCCTGTAAAGTGAGGGATGACTCGGCTCTTAGCCCGCACTCTAACATCGCTTCTCGACGTCAGGATAAAGGTAACCTATCTGATCACCGAAAAGACTTCTTCCGAACCTCCCATTGTCCCATTCGGTTTTCACTAATTTGACCGTCGGAGGAACCACGGGGAACCGGTCCCTGCCCTCTTGCGAGTTCTTCTTGTCTGTACAATGTGGACATCAAGCCCTCGTTTCAGAACTAGGCATAAAGTCAGAGAAATGAGCAGGTCCTCCATCAGCGTCATCACGCCGCAACTATCCTCTTCTGGATTATTTGGTTGTTTGATATTAAGCATCAACAGTTTCGCGCCCATCGTGGGGCGGCCACTCTTCTTTTCTGAGAAGACATGTTAAGTTCTGATCAATGGTTTCATTCTACTCACCCTGAAGAACAACATCGGAGTTGCATCATCCAAGCTAAATAAAGTCAGAAGTTGCATCATCCAAGCTAAATGAAGTCAGAAGTTGCATCATTCAAGCTAAGGAGGGTTTGGCTAAGAGGAACTAACATAAGTGCAATCCTCGAAAGCCTCAGCAACTTATTTGGGGAGTATTTGCCAAGCGCACCATCGGTTAGATGGTACATCGATCTTCAATCCCCTAGAAAACCCTCCAGCAGAAGACCCACCATAAGGGTGGTTGTTTTTCTTGAAAAGCAACCCTGACTTCTAATCGTCATCGCAGAATGAATCTGACCGGAACATAAGATTTGATGAGGCTAAATATCACTGAAGCTCCAACTGTCGATAGTTCATATAAGCATAGGAGCAGTGATTAAATCTGTGATAGGCACCTGGGATCATAAGGACTCTTTTAAGAAAACTCTCCTATACCAGGGGTGAGATTGCGAGAAAAACTTAGGACCTGTCAGCTGATTGTTCTCAGGAAGAATGATCCCGGGCCTTCAACCAACGTCTTCACCACTAAAGTTGCCTAAGCTCTAGTGGTCGAAACATGCGACCCGCATGATCTCCATAAGGGAGAGTTCTTCATTCATAACATGGTCTAGTCCCCAGTGCTCCCGAAGCTCCTTCAAGAAAACCATCATGGTTTGTCATTTTCAGGAAGCACCATACCGACTGGTGGATTCTCTCTAAGAGAATTTTCCCTACAAAAGGTACCATATAGCTTCTGGTTGTGCCCTCAACCCTTACGAACCTGACGTGAAAAACGCCATTCAACATGATTCATGGCGTCTGGGCTGTTACTTTTGCCAAAAACCGGCATGCCAACCATCTGCCTTCAAGGTCTTACTGAAGATTCAGACTCAAAAGGAACCTTAGCTGATGAGATGGCATATAAAGTTTCGACTCATCTTCATTCATCAACAAGACGTCCGCTATGAAAGCAGGCAAAATCCAACTAAAAAAGGTTCTATATTAGCAGCCTCATCCGCTACAAAATTGCATTTGAAGCAAAGAAAAAGCAAGATCACAAGTGGTTCAACCCCCTTTGAGCATCAGATGCCTGCAAAAGATATTTTTCATGATAATGTAATACCGAACTGATAAAATGTTATTTAATATAAATTAACTTTGATCTTGTAGGGATCAAGGCTTCACTATGACCAAAGATCTAGGCGTCATGTAAGACCTATGCACCCACCACAAGCCCTTGGTATCTCATCAGGAATAAACTCAAGGCACAACCCTCGATCTCTCGATCTTAGGGGGGAAAAGGCCTAGTCAACTCTCAAAAGTTCTAGGCATTCGACTCCTCAGTCGAATTGCAAGACCTTGGTACTTTTTCAATGTAAACTCAAGGCACAACGACTCCTCAGTCGGATAAACAAGTCATTGGCTCTTTATCAAGGTAAGCCCAAGGCACAACATATGGTCGATTCCTCCGGCTCTCATCGATCATCATGGATAAGCCATTGGTATCCCATTAGGAATAAACCCAAGGCACAATCCTCTGGCCGATTTCTATAGTCGTCTCTCGGTCTTAGGGGAAGGAAAGCCCTAGTCAACTCTCAAAAGTTCTAGGTATTCGACTCATCAGTCGAATTTCAAGCCCTTGGTACATTTTCAGGGTAAACCCAAGGCACAACGACTCCTCAGTCGGATAAACAAGTCATTGGTTCTTTATCAAGGTAAGCCCAAGACACAACATATGGTCAATTCCTTCGGCTCTCATCGATCATCATGGACAAGCCCTTGGTACCCTATCAGGAATAAACCTAAGGCACAACCCTCTGGCCGACTTCCACAGTCGTCTCTTGGCCTTAGGGGAAGGAAAGCCCTAGTCAACTCTCAAAAGTTCTAGGCATTCGACTCCTCAGTCGAATTTCAAGCGCTTGGTATCTTTTCAGGGTAAACCCAAGGCACACCGACTCCTTAGTCGGATAAACAAGCCCTTAGTTCTTTATCAAGGTAAGCCCAAGGCACAACATGTGGTCGATTCCTTCGACTCTCATCGATCATCATGAACAAGCTCTTGGTATCCCATCAGGAATAAACTCAAGACACAACGCTCTGGCCGAATTCCACAGTCATCTCTCGGCCTTAGGAGAAGGAAAGCCCTAGTTAACTCTCAAAAGTTCTAGGCATTCGACTCCTAAGTCGAATTTCAAGCCCTTGGTACCTTTTCAGGGTAAACCCAAGACAAAACGACTCCTCAGTCGGATAAATAAGCCATTGGCTCTTTATCAAGGTAAGCCCAAGGCACAACATGTGGTCGATTCCTCCGGCACTCATCGATCATCATGGATAAGTCCTTGGTACCTCCATCAGGAATAAACTCAAGGTACAACCCTTTGGCCGACTTCTACAGTCGTCTCTCGACCTTAGAGGAAGGAAAGCCCTAGTCAACTCTTAAAAGTTCTAGGCATTCGACTCATCAGTCGAATTTCAAGCCCTTGGTACCTTTTCAGGGTAAACCCAAGGCACAACGACTCCTCAGTCGGATAAACAAGCCATTGGTTTTTTATCAAGGTAAGCCCAAAACATAACATATGATCGATTTCTACGGCTCTCATCGATCATAATGGACAAGTCCTTGGTACCCCATCAGGAATAAATCCAAGACACAACCCTCTGTCCGACATCCACAATCGTGTCTCGACCTTAGGGGAAGGAAAGCCCTAGTCAACCCTAAAAAATTCTAAGCATTCGACTCCTCAGTCGAATTTCAAGCCCTAGTCAACTCTTAAGAGTTCAAGGCACAACGACTCTTCAGTCAGATTACAAGCTCTTGGCTCTTTATCAAGGTAAGCCCAAGGCACAACCTTATGGTCGACTCCCATAATCATTACTCGACCATATGAGGATTATGAAGACCTAGGCACATCCATAAGTTCTAGGCACTCAACCTCAGGGTTGTCATTCTGTCAAAAAAGTATTCATAAACCTAAGGTATAAATATTAAGTGTATGGCTAATACTTAATTGATCTAAAAACTTAACCAGTCATCTATCAAGTTCTGATCAATTAAATACTCAGCCAAAATAAGGCATCAAGTGAACTAGTTGTCATAAGTCCCCAACACGGGTTGACGCATTACAACTAACTCACTTCAGTCAACATCTCAGATGATAACGAAGCTACAAAACTAAAAGAATATAAGCAATGAAGGCAAGCTTAAGAATGGAGAAAAAAAATTAATTTTCATTCAATAAGAGTAACCTTCGTTACAAACTTCTCTACAAAAAAAAGAAAAAGAAAAAAACATGCAGATCTTCAAAACTTTCGACCAAATTTGGGAGTTAGACTTGGAGGACTCCTGGTGACGGCAATTGTAGAAGATTCCCCAGGAACCCCAGCAATAGGCTCGACCTCATCGTCATTCGCTAATAAATCCAATCTGTCTCCAATTTTCTCGACATCCTTCAACAAGTCAAGACAACAGGAGACGTAGGAAGGATAAAAGCGATCTTGAATAGGATGAGAGTCACGAGGCACCAAGGAGGTGAAGTAATCAACCCCAGCTTTACATGCTAAGGCTACTTCGGCCTTCCCTAGAGGGCCATGACGCCGGTCATCGATCATCTTTTTTTTATGCTGCTTCGAATCCAGATGAGCGAGTTGATCCTCCAATTTCTCGACAAGGGCTATGGACGCCTGAAGCTTTGATTGTAGCTCTTTAAAGTCCCTCCTCGTTTCTTCGAGAGACATGCGACTTGTTCGAGCCTCTGCCTCAGTCGTCATCCTGCGACGCTTCTCGGACTCGGCCTCCGCCTATAGATAAACCATCTCCCTTTGATGGTCCTCGATGGTCGACACCTACTTAGAGAACTGGATTCGAAAGCTCTTGAGGAGCTCTTCCTTTTCATCCAAACTCTGTCGCCAAGCGCCTTCTTTGTGAGCTAACTCGTCTCCAAGACAGTGATCCTCTTTTCTGCCTCTTCCTTGGCCGACTTCTCTTTAGCCAGCCCTACTTGACATTCTAGGGAACGCTCAAGTCGATTGAACATGGTGTGTCCCAACGAAGTCCCCCCAGCTAAACAAGCTTGAAGAGCTTGGTGTATGCTAACACTTGGCATATCCTCTAAAATCCTCCTGTCAGCACTATTCTCTATCTGGTCTGACGGAGTTTTAGCTCTCCCCTTGACGCCATCGTCCACCCCAATTGGCTCTTTGCCAGGGCGACGAGACGCCTCAAGAATAGTACTGGGGTCGATAGTATCCTCCTCGACCGCTAAGGCCGTTGTCTCCCTGTCAGGAGAAGACTCGTCTATCCGCCCCATATTTTCTAAGCGGTTTAGCTGCGTTATCAGCGGACCCGTCCCAGCTGGTTGAGACCTCGCAATTGGTTAATTGTGTACCGCCTCTCAACCCTTATTCTTCCTATCAATTCAGAGATAATGTTAGCTGCTTGAGGCATCAAGACAGCCACCTCCTCAGCGCTGAAAGCCCCCTCGGCTTCTTGTGGGGCCTAGCAGTGGAGCTCGTCCCCTTAATTCCTATATTCCTCTTGCGTTTTTTCGCTAACAGAGGAACGAGTCTCATCATTGGCTGAAAGCCAGTGGAAGACAAAATCATAGACATGCCCACCGTTTGGAGAGACATATCATCAAACAGAGCATCGCTCTCTCGTGGCCCGGCATAAGAACGAATCTTTTCTAGATCCGTCATCTCGGAATCACTAAGGGTGATTGGCTTCAAAGCGTCCTCATTCACCTCCGACCAGTCCGAGCAGAAGAAGACGCTGTCGTCACCATAGACCCACACGAATCGCCTTCTCCAGTCCTCATCCAACTCCAAAGAATCAAAAACAAGATGGAACTCACCACCGTAGTGGAAGGAGTAATGCGGGTCCTTCTCTGTTGACCCTACGTTGATCAAATGCCCAAGCAATCTCAAGCTTGGTTGGACTCCAACACGGTGGCAAATGATGATGAAAGCCACCAGAACCCTACCGCGTTCGGATAGAATTGGAAAGGAGAGACTCCCAGAGCGACATGCACATCCCTAATGAAAGGGTGTAAGGGCAGCCATAAACCGTGCTCCAAGTGGGCCAAGTACAGCGGTACTCGATCCTTACCATAGCAATACGCTGGCTCGCTCATCTCTGGCGCCGCTAATGTGAGAGTCCGAGGGATATTGTATTGATCATACAACCCCACCTGACTATCCATATGAACATTTGAACGGATAAGTAGAAGAATAGCGAGACTCTCCTTGTTACGACCAGAATTTGAAGCTTGAAAAGCCATGGAAGACTTTTCTTAAAGAAAGCTTAGAGGAATATCAAGAATTTTTCAGAGCAAAGATTCGTAAAAGAACTATCTTAGCATCAAGAGGCTATTTATAAGCTTTCAATGAAAAGTATAAAGGAATTTCAAAGGACGCGGTGATTTTCAAAGCAATCGGGCCAGATCTACGTTGGAATCTGAAGCGGTTCGCTCAAAACACGAAGCGCCACCCTCATTTAATGCCCCACGTCCCAATACTCGAAAAGTAGAAGATCCCTCCTTATATCCATGACGCTTCGTCTCTCAAAAAGGCGGTTCAAATATCTGATGATGTCAGCCATAAATAGCGGGATTAATAATGGTGGCCAATAATGACAAGCCATGTCTTTAAGACAGAAACTTCTCAGTTTCTCATCCTCAGCAGGCCTGTATTAATCAGAGCATATCTTATTTCTCTCGGAGTCGACTAAAAGTCAACTCCGAGTGAAAGGGGCTAACTGTTATGGTGTTCACTCACCCGAGAGACGAATATTAGCAAAACGATATGATAAGAATCTTAGCAAAACAAACTCAATCCTTTGGCCGACTCCCACAGTCATCTCTCGGCCTCAGGGGAAAGAAAGCCTTAGTCAACTCTGAAGAGTTCTAGGAATTCGACTCCTCAATCGAATTACAAGACATTGGTACCTCTTCAGGGTAAACCCAAGGCATAACGACTCCTCAGTCGGATAATAAGTCATTGGCTCTTTATTAAGGTAAGCCCAATGTACAACACATGGTCGAATCCTCCAGTGCAACTCAACCATCATGGCTAATTACAAGACTCTGGTACCTCATCAAGGGATAAACCAAGACACAATCACAGAGACCTCAGCCCCACCAACTCATCAAGCCGACACTCTGGTGTCGACAATAGAGACGATATTGGTCGGCATGAGAGATCCTGACATCCCAGACGAGTCGACATCTTCATATTGACTCGAGAAACGGTTATTAGCGGAGAAGAGACGACATTCCAACCAGTCGAATAGACCGACACTCCTAAGTCGACGCGAAAGACGGTGTCGGTTGACCCTATCCTCGAAGACGACCCTACTTAAGGCACTCAACCACTCACTGAGCATTTCTCAGAAACGACTTAAGGGACGCTCTCTGCTGTCGACTAAGCTGAGGACTCGACCCCGGCCTCAAGCCTCTCCTTTAGAACATATGTCAACACCTCAGTCCAATTCGAACAAGCCTTATTCAGATTTTGGTCAGATAGGTCTCCATGACTTGTCAGCTCAATCACTTCCCAGAAAACACGGAGACACAATCTCCCATAATGAAGTAACTTCCCCCTCCAGTCACCAGCCGACACCTGTAAGGTAAGGAATGATTCAGCAAGTCAGCATGTTTTTTGCCACGCGCTCAATCACTTCTCAGAAAATACGGAGATATCTTCTCCAGAGCTGAAGTGATATCCCCCAGTCCTCAGCTGACGCCTGTAAAGCGAGGGAAGACTCGGCTCTTAGCCCGCACTCCAACATCGCTTCTCGAGGCCAGGATAAAGGTAACTTATCTGATCAACGAAAAGACTACTTCTTCCGGACCTCCCCTTTTCTCATTCGGTTTTTACTAACTTGATCGTCGGAGGAACCACGGAGGAACCGGTCCCCACCCTCTTGCGGGTTCTTTTTGTCTGTGCAGTGCGGACATCAAGCCCTCATTTCAGAACTAGGCATAAAGTCGGAGAAGGGAGCGGACCCTCCATCATCCTTCATCACCCCGCAACCATCCTCTTCTGGATTATTTGGCTATTTAATATTAAGCATCAACAGTTCGTTAACAGGTACTGCAAATGTGCCCATAAGAATTGCAAAGATATTCAGATTGAGTGGAAAATTTCATGATGCTATGAAACTAAGATCCAAGGTTCTTTGACGGCAACTCATTATTAGAGACACTAATCACTTCCTTCAGTTTACCAAAGGATCACATTCTTATGTAGATTATCGAAAGCTTCTTCAACACAAGAGCGATGTGATAGACGACAATGGAGAACCTATATTCTCTAGCCACAATAGTTCCTTATTGAATTTTTTTTGACGGGATATCCTTGCACCCTTTGTGAATGCTTGTATATAAGATATCTTTTGGAGATGGCTTTTTAAGGAGAGGATGTGAATTGATCATTCAGCTGCATTAGAGGTACGTAAACACAATCCATCTATAGCATGAGTCAGATATCAAAATGGTGAATTTATCTTGATTTGTGAAGCTTGGAACTCAGTCACCTGCTTTTTCTTCATACTAAATATTGTTCTTTTTTGTAGCTAAAAAAATTGCTCATTCCTTTTTATTGATTTTAGGGACATAGATATGGTTTGTTGATTAATTAGTAATGTTTCAGTTCCATCTGGTGTGTTATAACTGTTGTTCTATAGATGCTATGAGGCTGAAAATGCCAGCCTGTTTTTCTTCCTTAAATTTCATGGTGTACGCATATTTGCTTATCAGTGAACAGTGGTTAGAGATTCTCAGTGTATGTCATTCAAATTCTAGGAGTCATTCAAATTCTAGGAGGAAAACTGACTTGTTCAAACCTGTTATCCATACATACTGTGAACAAGAAGGCTCAGTTCTGTATTTCTGTTACTTTTAAGGATCATATCCTTTAATGGGTGTTTGCAGTACTATTATAATAATAATTTAAGAAGACCTTTTGATATGAGACAATAAAATACTACTGCTAAATTGGGAATCCGTAACTATAAACTAAATCGGGACTCTTTAATGATGTCATCTTTTGTTAGGATCCCTCCTTAATTGGGAAGATTCTAGAAAATTCTAGAACTTTTTGGAGAACTCTAGAGAAGTGTAGAATTCTCTAGAAGCGTGTGGAATCCTCTAGAATATTCTAGAGATGTGTGGAGCCTTCTGGAACATTCTGGAAGAGTATGGAATAGAATGAAGGAGTATAGAGATTCCTTAGAAATCTCTAGAAAGTAAAGATATGTGTGGAGAATTCTAGAGAGCTAATCTCCATCCTTGGATCAAATTAATCCCCACCGCTCATTATGAAGGTGGAGTAGTATAAATAGGGATGGAAGCCTTCATTCCTATCCATCCAAAACAAGAAAACAATCCACTTCTTAGAGTGAGAGAAAACCTCTAATATAGAGAGTTGGAGAGCCTCTTTGAGAGAGAAGTGAGATAGCTTGAGAGTCCTAATCCTCAAGCTCGAGTGAGCCACCGAAGTGAGACAGTTTTGTAAAATATAAATTCTTGTAATCCTACTATTCTAAGTGGAAGAACCTCCATATTGGAGGAGCATAAACTCTTGTGCTCTCATTACTATCTTAATTTATAAGTGTCTATCTTAACTTTACGAGGCGGGCAAGATCGAGTTTTCCTAATAGTGGTATCAAAGTCAGGTTCGTCCGAAGTCATCGTTAGCTCGTGAAGTTCAAGATGGAGGATAACGTCACTCACGATGGAGACATGTTCAAGCTCACGACCAACAACTACTCATACTGAAAGCCGATGATGGAGGACCATCTATACTGTAAGGATTTACATGAGCCTATCATCCCCAAAACAAAGGTAGAAGGGAAGAGCGATGCAGAGTAGGAACTGCTAAATCGGAAGGCCGTTGCTATGATTCGTAAGTATATTGATAAAACTCTCTTTGAACATGTTTCTACTTATACAAATGCTTATTTATTATGGACAAAGCTTGAGTCCATGATTCAAAAGAAAACGCCTCGTAATAAAGCCCATTTAGTTCGACGGTTGGTGAAGTTGGAGTATAAGGATAGTCAAAGTATGATTGAGCACTTGAATCAAGGGGCTCGTAAATCAACTAACGAAAATTGACATGAAGATTGATGATGAGTTATAAGCCCTTCCACTCCTTAGTTCTCTGCCAGAAAGTTGGGACACTCTTGTGGTTACACTTAGTAACTCATCTCCAGAAGGAAAGCTCACCATAGATACTGTCAGTGATAGCCTTCTCGGTGAAGAAGCAAGAAGAATGGAAAACGAGTCTGTCCATTCCGAGGCAAATGTTGTTGAGAATCGGGGTAGGAATGAAGGTCGTGGACACAGCAAGAGTCGAGATTCGCACCAATCTCGAGGTCGGTCCAAGTCATGCTCAAAGATTACATGTTATTACTGTGGAAGGATAGGCCACAAGAAAGTAAACCGTCGATCCTTCAAGAGAGATCAAAAGGCCGGTAATGTTAAGCCAGACCAAATCACCCAACGAAGAAGCAAGAAGAGAAGAGCACTACTGTCGTGGCTGCAAAAGAAGAACTGCTTTATCTTGTTGGAGAAGGTAATATCCTAAATATTTTTTATGATGATAGTTGGATTATCGATTCTGGTGCTTCCTTCCATGTTACTGCCCATGGAAGTTTCTTCTCATCCTACCAAAGTAGTGACTTTGGTACGGTGTAAATGAGAAATCAATATAGGAGAAAAATTGTCGGGATATGAGACATCATCCTGACAACAAGCATTGGATGCAAGCTTAACCTAAAAGATGTGATGCACGTCCCAGCCATACGCCTCAATCTTATCTCTATTGGAAAGCTAGATGATGCTAGTCTGGTGAATTATTTTGGCGAAGAAAAGTGGAAGCTCATCAAAAAAAGTTTAATCATGGCTCAATGAAAAAAGGAAGGATCATTGTACGTGATGCAAGCTAAACTCTATAAAGGGAGGTAAATACCACTATGGAGATATGGCATAAATGACTCGGGCACATTAGCGAGAAAGGCCTTCACATGCTCGCTCGAAAGAAACTCCTCCTTGACGTAAAAGGTAAATCACTTGACTCATGTGCTGATTGTTTGGCTGGAAAACAACATAGAGTTGCTTTTCAAAGATCCTCCCCACCCACAAGGAGAAAGAACATTCTAGACCTCGTACACACCAACGTGTGCTTGATGTCTGAGAAATCCATTGGTGGGGCATTGCATTTTGTCACCTTCATCGATGACCATTCAAGGAAGGTGTGGTTATACCCGTTAAAATCAAATGATCAAGTACTTGATGTATTCAAGGAGTTCCATGCCCGAGTGGAACGTGAGACAGGACGGAAGATCAAGTGTGTGTGATCAGATAATGAAGGTGAGTATAGAGATCCTTTCGAAGCTTATTGCAAGAAATATGGGATTAAGCTGGAGAAGACTCCACCCAAGACGTCACAGTTGAATAGACTAGCTGAGAGAATGAACCGAACTATTGAAGAAAGAGTTCGATGTGTACACTCTCATGCCAAGTTGCCCAAATCATTCTGGGAAGAAGCTGTGATGACTGTTGTTAACATAGTCAACCTCACACCATCAGTTCCTTTGCACGGAGACATCCCAGAGGAGGTTTGGTCAGGCAAAATGGCTTCTTACAACCATCTCAAGGTGTTCGGATGCAGGACATTTGTTCACATCCCTAAGACGAGCGAGCCAAGCTTGATGCAAAAACTAAGGAATGCATTTATCTTCGTTCTCCTAAGGATGAGTTCGGGGTACCGACTTTGGGATCCAATCAACAAGAAGATCGTCCGAAGCCGAGACGTTGTATTCTTCGAAGACCAAACAATTGAAGATATCTAGAAATCGGAGAGGCCAAGATTGAGAAGCAGCAAGAGCACAGACCTTACACCGGTCCGACGTGAGGATAATGCCACACCTGAAAACAATGATGCTGAAGATCATGAGCCTATCCCAGAGCAAAACAACCAGGAGACTCATGATGAGCCAGTTCAGGAAGAACCTCAGTCTAACTCTCCACTAGCGCCCCAGTTGAGACAATCTTCAAGGGACCGCATGCCATCTTCCCGATATAGCACAGAGGAGTTTGCGATGCTCACCGATGAGGGGGAGCCTCAAAGTTATAAGGAGGCCATAACTGACAGTCATAAAGTGGAGTGGATAAGAGCCATGCAAGAGGAGATGCAATCCTTGCACGAGAATAACACTAATGAACTAGTGGAGCTACCAAAAGGGAGACGAGCCTTGAGGAATAAGTGGGTGTATCGAATCAAGACCAAATATTGTAGCTCAAATTCCCGCTACAAAGCTCGGCTGGTCGTAAAAGGATTCGGTCAAGAGAAAGATATTGACTTTGAAGAAATATTCTCTTTAGTGGTAAAGATGTCATCCATCTGAGTTGTTCTTGGCCTAGCAGCAGTGCAAGACTTGAAGATCGAGCAGCTCAATGTTAAGACAGCATTCCTTCATGGTGATTTAGAGGAAGAGATCTACATGGAGCAGCCTGAGGGGTTCATAGTTCCAGGCAAAGAAAATTTGGTGTGCCGCCTAATGAAGAGTCTATATGGTCTTAAGCAAGCACCTATGCAATGGTACAAGAAGTTCGACTCTTTCGTGGCAGAACATGATTTCAAAAGGATGGAGAGTGATCATTGTGTCTTCATAAAGAGGTATGCAGGTGGCGACTTTCTCATACTTCTACTCTATGTTGATGATATGTTAATTATTGGACAAGATCGCATAAAGATAGCTACTTTGAAGAAAGTCTAAGCAAGAGCTTTGCTATGAAAAAATTGGGACCAGCTAGACAAATCCTTGGGATGAGGATCACTCGTGATAGATCAAAGAAGTTGCTATGACTATCCAAATAGAGGTACATTGAGAAGGTGCTAGAAAGATTCAACATGCACAAAGCAAAACCAGTCAACACACCACTTGTTAGACACTTCAAGATGAGCTCGAAGCAAAGTCCCACAAGTGAGAAAGAAATGGAGAAAATGAAGATGATTCCATATTCATCTGTAGTAGGCAGTCTCATGTATGCAATGATATGCACAAGACCCGATATCGTCTATGTAGCTGGTGTTGTTAGTCGCTTCTTGACTAATCCGAGGAAGGAACACTGGGCTGCAGTCAAATGGATCCTCCTGTATCTACGCGGTACTTCCAAGAAATGTTTATGCTTTGTAAATGGAAAATATGTGCTAAAGGGATACAAGATGCAGACTTGGCCGGTGATATTGATTCTAGGAAATCAACGTCAGGACACCTAACTACTTTTGCAAGGGGGCTGTTTCCTGACAATCAAAGTTACAAAAGTGCATTGCATTGTCCACTACTGAGGCAGAGTACATCCAGCTACTGAAGCTTGCAAGATGTTGTGGATGAAGAATTTGTGGCTTGAGCTGGGAGTAGATCAAGATAGGTATGTCTTGAAGTAAGACAACCAAAGTGTAATTTACTTAGCAAAGAATTCAACTTTTCATTCCCGCACAAAGCACATTAATACACGGTATCACTGGATCCGAGGAGCTCTCGAAGAAAAGGGCATACATCTTGACAAGGTTCACACAGATGAAAACTGGTCAGACATGATGACCAAGGTAATACCATCCAAGAAGTTTGAAGATTGCTGTTAAGGTGCTGGTTTGCTATTACCTCTCAATTAAGTCGGGAAGGGGAGATTTGTTGGGGTCCCTCCTTAATTGGGAAGATTCTAGAAAATTCTAGAACTTTTTGGAGAACTCTAGAGAAGTGTAGAATTCTCTAAAAGCGTGTGGAATCCTCTAGAATATTCTAGAGATGTGTGGAGCCATCTGGAACATTCTGGAAGAGTATGGAATAGAATGGAGGAGTGTAGAGATTCCTTAGAAATCTCTAGAAAATAAAGATACGTGTGGAGAATTCTAGAGAACTAATCTCCATCCTTGGATCAAATTAATCCCCACCGCTCATTATGAAGGTGGAGTAGTATAAATAGGGGTGGAAGCCTTCATTCCTATCCATCCAAGATAAGAAAACAATCCACTTCCTAGAGTGAGAGAAAACCTCTAATATAGAGAGTTGGAGAGCCTCTTTGAGAGAGAAGTGAGATAGTTTGAGAGTCCTAATCCTCAAGCTCGAGTGAGCCACCAAAGTGAGAGTTTTGTAAAATATAAATTCTTGTAATCCTACTATTCTAAGTGGAAGAACCTCCATATTGGAGGACCATAAACTCTTGTTTACTATCTTAATTTAAAAGTGTCTATTTTAACTTCACGAGGCGGGAAAGACCGAGTTTTCCCAACATCTTTAAAGAGAAATTCAAACATCTTAATTCTTACATATTTTTCACAAAGGCATTTCTCGACATATCCAGCTTAGACACGTTTCTTTCCTTTTGCAATACGAATTGCATCGTCCAGTTCATAAAATGAAAGAAACAAGAAAATCAATAAACAGCAGCATCGACAACAAATCCTTTTTTGCCCTCCATATTTAGGGCTTGGGAGCAAGAAGATCAATTGATAATTCCCAAACTCTTTGAGTTAGTCCGCAAAAGATCATCAAGCATGTCTGATTTAAATCCCTGATCTAGATTTTGAAAATTTTATCCAAGCTACTCTGACGTTTACTTCCTAATATAATATTGGTCCACTGATTTTAATGTATAAGTCATTCTTTATTTACGTTATATGTTATGCTCTTCTCCTGGTCAGTCTTCTAGTTTCAGTAGATAGAGTTGCCATATAGAGTTTGGTTTATCTTTCATGTGTGCCGATATTCTTTCACATATTTTTCTAACCCAGTTTCTTTTGTTTGTCATCAACTGCTAATTGGATATTCATGTAGAAATCAATTTTTATTAATTGATTATCCTCACCCAAATAATTACCTCACCATATTCTATCAGTTTTAGTTCAAGCTACACTTATCACGAACACATCTTCTCCTATAGGTTGAAGACACAGAAAGACTAATGGAGATCATAAAACAAGCGGCAAGAGAGGGTGCACTGCTTTTATATACCCTTGTTGATCCGTCAATGGCCGAGGCAGCAAAGCAAGCTTGCCACGTATGGGGAGTGCCATCCACCGACATTCTTCGCCCCACGACCGAAGCCATCGCTGCCCACCTCGGTGTCGCCCCTTCTGGAATCCCACGTGGTGGTCGGAAGGGCCCACTCACAGAAGACTATTTCAAACGTATCGAAGCCATTGATTTCACAATCAAGCAAGATGATGGAGCTCTACCTCAAAATCTCAGTCGTGCTTCAATTGTTCTTGTGGGAGTTTCAAGAACTGGGAAAACCCCATTATCTATTTATTTGGCACAAAAAGGGTATAAGGTCGCAAATGTTCCTATCGTAATGGGTGTTGAATTACCAAAAAAATTGTTTGAGATTGATCAAGAGAAGATATTTGGGCTGACAATAAATCCGGTTGTGCTTCAGACTATAAGGAAGGCTAGGGCTAAGAGCTTAGGATTTGGGAATGATGTGAGGAGCAATTATTCGGAGATGGATTATGTTAGGGAGGAGTTGGAACATGCTAATAAAATTTTTTCTCGGAACCCTGTTTGGCCTGTGATTGGTAAGAAACAATTAATTTTCTTCTTCTTATTTTATTTATTTATTTATTCCCCTTCTTGTTGGTGAGCCTACTGTATTTCTGTCGCAGAGGTCACAGGAAAAGCAATAGAGGAGACTGCGGCAGTGTTGGTGAGAATTTATCATGATAGGAAGAACAAGTGCTTTCTACCACGAATATCAAAGCGATACTAGAGATTGCAGTATGCGATGCATTTTATGTTGTATATATGTATACATTACTATCAGTGCCCTAGTTTGAAAGCAATATGTAAATGAGAGAGTTGATGTATTTCAGTAATTTGAGTTGCGGGCACTTTATGTTTTTGTTTATATGATGCTAAAAGGGTATGCTGTTTTAAACTGGTCTCATCCAAATATCATGATGGACATGGTTTCTCATGCTTGGTATTGTTTAATTGAGATAGATTGTATGATAGATGTGCTAGTGTTTGATTTTTAGAAAGCATGCATAATTAGCCGTAAAAATTGCATTGGGGGTTTGATATTGTAAAAATATATATTTCTTCATATTAAGGGTCTGTTTTGTAGGTAGGTATGAGTATATTCTTCTTTTCCCTTCTTCAGATTTTCACTTAAGGCCTCTCTGTTTTATTACTTGTATACAAGGACATGCTGTAGTTATTCTTCCATTTTCTATTTATATCAGGAGTTGTATGTGATACGTGTTCCATTTTGAGGTTTTTGGTGGTTTTTCTCTGGTATTTTATGTTGGGATGTTATGCTGTATTTTCCCCAGTGTTAGGATCTGTTTTGTAGGTAGGTATGAGTATATTCTTCTTTTCCTTTTCTAAATTTGCGGTCCTGCTCCGAGTCTGTGGACTTAATGATGTAGAGTGTGCAGCTGATGAAAATTCATGGAGAAATTGGATCGTCCGAGAAAAAAAATTAATTTGCAACGATTAACAGGTTGCATTTCCCAAACCATGTATCGGAATTAGAAGAATTATATATAAAATTAGCATATTTTTATACTGGAATTGGACGAAATATATATGAAAATAGTATATTTTTGTCGGGACGGAGCCAACCAAATAATGTACAACTTTCATCAATAAAGAAATTTCTTTTTATTACATTTTCTTCGTGGATTTGAAGAGCATCCTTAGTGGATTTCGAGGTTTATCACTTCCGCACTGCATTGCTTTTTAATTTTATAAACTTGGAACTTGTTTGTTATAGTTTCTTTATCTCCTGCTAACCAACTGATAATCATCCATTATCTAAAATATAAAATTCTTCAACTACATACCGAGCAACAAACCTCTTATTTAGAACCTATTCTCTCAAAATGTCATCATAACACTTCCATGTTTAAGTTGATCAGAAGAGTTAATGGACTGAGCTGACCATCTGATTTAAAAGCAACTGCAATAAAAATCTAAAAATAAAACAAAAGAAATCAAAACCCATTGAACAAACAAAGTGGGCAAAAAGATGGGGAAAATAAAAGAAGGCGGACCATGTGGGTGTACATTGCTAGTCAGGATAATTTTCCTAACAGCATCAATAATGATGGTCAAATTAAAATACAATTTCGGAGACAAATCTTTTGGACTGTGCACAGCTTTTGTCCAGTTGTGTTATATTTCTAAATGCTTTCTTCCACAATATTCCTTCTAGCTTTCTCCTTCGTTTCTCAGTGTGCCTTTTTGTCGTCTACCACTTTCCTGTGTGATAAACTTGCATAATGGAGTCATCTTTTTGCCGAGGGGAAGAATATAATTTAAAAGCTAGCATTTGATTGACTTGTAATACTTGTCTTTATCTTGATTTTTTAAAGTAATCTTAGTACATTCTTCCTAGCGACAGACAAACCTACACTCGAAAGTTCAACGTTTGGAATAATTAGGGAAAGGTGAGTCATTCATAATTCGAAAAGAATTATGATGTATATTTCTAACCCTGCAGTCTGCACTACAAAAGTTCTGGGCAACTATATGCAGACACATTAGACTTAGGATTGTTGTACACAGGAAATATTATTGCCTAACGCAAAGTTATAACACTGTGAATACATCGCATGGCAATAAACTGGCGAACTTGTAGAATTATTTGCAAATATTGTAAAGTACTAGGGTTATAAACTGCCTAAAGAAACTTACTCGATACAGTAGAATTATCAGCAACCAACCACCTTTAATTATCGGCAACCAACCACCTTTCAATATCGAAGATGACATCAAACTTAGATAAAAGGTCTTCATTTCAAGTAAAGTTTGATCAGATTAATATTTCCTCTTTTTTCAAGAAGAGTCGTTCAACCAATAAATTGACTTTTCCATCCTTGGTAACATATTACTCTGCAGACTTACTAGAATATCTTAACATATGAAGATAGGCTCACATTTACAGGAGGTAGATTAAGATGTAAAAATTTTGAGGGAATAGGAGCATTTGAGGTTACCCACAAATGAATGCAGTGTAGAAAACGATGTCAAATTGTTCAAAATGTTGGCAAACATGAAGATTCAGCAGGGGTGTGATGTCTGCCACACCCAGGTGTGGCAGAATCTGCCCCTGTTGTCAGGGGTGTGGTGTCTGTCACACCCAGGTGGGTGTGACAGAATCTGCCATGTTTTCAGGGGTGTGGTGCGTGCCACACCCAGGTGTGACAGACTCGTTTTCAGATTCTTACCATGTTTGGGATTGTGTTTTGTTATAAATAGAAACACGCTTTTTAGAGTTTCTTAAGGAGAGAATTAGCACTGCTTTAAGCACTTTGAGAGGGAGATATTGTGAGGGAGTTGAGAGCTTTGGTTAGGGTTATAGTTGAGTAATTATGTGAGTTGTAACCCATTGTATTTCTCCTCCATATAGTAAAATCTCCCCATCCTCTTCCCGTGGATGTAGGCAATTGCCGAACCACATAAATTCCTGTGTTTGGTTTGATTTGTGTCGTATTTGGTGGATTGCACTCGTATTTGGTTTGGTTTTCTTCTCTCATCGCTCGCGGACTCGTTTGGTTATCGAGCACGCTTCCGCAAGGCGCGCAACAATTGGTATCAGAGTTCTAGGGTTTCAGATCTAGGGTTTTGCATTGGGTGGAGGAAGATTCGTTGTTTGAAGCTTGGTTCTTGTAGTTCTAGAATTCGGTGGAGATAGCGTTGTGGAGTTGTCGTTAGGATCTCGCTTTTCTTATGTGGTTAGGAGATCGTGTTGGAATCTTATCTATGGTTCAGTTGGATAATTTCTCAATTATATCAAAGTTTAACTCTTTCTTTATAATTTGGAGTTTGTAAGCATGAGAGAAGAAGTTGGTGAAAGCAGCAAGACAATGATGAGTACAGTTCACGTTGGACTTCAAAATACTAAGATTAGTGTAGTAAATTATGACGGTAAAATCAATTTTGGTTTGTGGATGAGCGACATATAGGACGCTCTCAATGTTCAAAATTTGGAAGAGACCATCATGGTCCATGAGAGGCCGCCGAAATACGATGAGACGATATGAGACAAGATTAATAGGAACGCTTATGGGGTGATTAGGTCTTGTTTGGAACAAGAGCTAGAATACGATGTAATTGGGGTGACATTTACGATGAAGATGTGTGAAATTCTTAACAACAAGCACCTTACGAAAAGTATTAAGAATCGGTTGCACTTGCTACGGAGATTATTCAGATTCCAGATGTCCATGGGCATCTCACTTGCGGCTCATGTGAACAACTATACAAAGTTGTTGTCGGATTTGGCAAACGTGGATGAGAAGATAACGGACGAGTACAAGGGATTATTTTGTTGGGCTCCTTACCCGACGAAAAGTATGATACCTTCGTGCTCACTTTATTGAATAGTAGATCTTTCATCACCTACAGTGAAGTGACTAATACATTAACGAATTACAATTTGAGGATGAAGGACAAAGAGACTTTCCGAGCTAGCACTTCGGGAGAGGCCTTGTCGACGAGAGGAAGAAGTCCATATCCAAGAGGTGGCAATAGAGACAAGTCAAAGTCAAGAGGCCACCACCAGTTGGTGAAGAACCAGTGTGCGTTCTGCAAAAATAAGGACATTGGAAGAGAGATTGCCCGAAGCTCAAAGAGAAGGAGAATAGCAAGAAGAAGGGCCCGAAGGCCAATGAGATGAACATCGCTAGATGTGAAGATTCTGATGATTCGTGCTTTTCTCTATTGATTACTCCAGAGGTAAACTATGTGGATGCATCTAATTGGATGCTAGATTCTGGTGCTACTTATCATGTGACTCCCCGGCGAGATTGGTTTGCATCGTTAAAGAGACTTGATGAGGGTGTGGTAGTCATGAGAAATGATCAATCCTGTGGTATTTGTGGGATATGTACCGTTAAGATCCGGATGCACGATGAAGTTGTTCGTAAATTGAATGAAGTGAGATAAGTTTCTCAGTTGAAGAAGAATCTTATTTCCGTTTGAGCTTTGGTGGCGAAGGGATTCAAGTTGACTTTTGAGAACGTTGTAGCGAAGATTATTAAGGGGTATTTGATGGTGACGAAGGGAGTCCGCAGTACGAATTTGTATTGTATTATCTAAAGGGAAGCATCGAGATTGGCCAGGTAGCTTCAGCTATTTTAGAGGTGGATGCGAGCAGACTTTGATACTATAAGTTGGGGCACACAGGTAAAATATCATTGCACGCTTTGTGCAAGCCGGGGCTATTGAACGGAGCTAAGAGTGGAAAGATAGAATTATATGAGCACTGTGTTCTTGGCAAGAAGATAAAGTAAAGTTCAGGACAACCATACACAGGACGACGAGTATCTTGGACTACGTGCTCACGGATGTTTGGGGTCCTACCAAGACAACATCACTTGGTGGTCGACATTGGTTCGTCGCTTTTGTAGATGACTATTCTAGGCGTTGTTGGGTGTACACCATGAAGCATAAGAATGAAGTCCTAGAGTTATTTATGGAGTGGAACAGGAGATTAGAACTGCAGACTAGGAAAAAGATCAAGACGTTGAGATCCGACAACTGCGGCGAGTACATTTCAGACACCTTTCAGCAGCTATGTCGAGATAAGGGCATAGAGAGACACTTCACAATTAGTCATACGTCACAGCAGAATGGGATGGCAAAGAAAATGAATCGGTCTTTACTGGAGAAAGTCTGATGTTTTTTTATCGCAAAGTGATTTGGAGAAGATCTTTTGGGCTGAGGCGCTTTCATATGTAAGACACCTCATTAATAGGCTGCCTTTATTTGCGATTGACGGGAAAACCCTATGGAGATATAGTCGGGAGAGCCAGCACACAACTATGATCAGCTTAAGGTTTTTAGGTTTTCTACATTTTATCATGTGAAGACTGATAAATTAGAACCTCGAGCTAGAAAGATCATATTTGTTAGATTCAAGCGTGGTGTGAAAGGATACAAGCTTTGGGATCCAGTTGATAAGAATATTATGTTGAGTAGAGATATCACTTTCCATGAGGCTTCGATCTTGAAGCTTCCCAGCTCTCATCAGGTGGATAGCACCCCAACAAAAGAGATATCGTAGGTGGTGGAGATTGATGTAGCTCTACAGTGTCCAGATGGTATCATATCCATTAGAATGCTGACTGAGGAGACGTTAGGTGAGTTCGGTGATAATTTGGAGGATACAAGTTCAGCAGAGCAGAATCAGGGACCAACGACTCAGGTTCAGGATTCAGTTGTGGTTCGGAGACCCAGAAGAGACATACGGTTGCCAGCTAGGTTTAAGAATACAGTCATTTCTTATGCACTTCTTTTGGAGAGTATTGATGAGATGATTTCTACTACATTCAGAGGGGCTGAGCAGAATTCAGAGGCTGATTTGTGGTAGGAAGCTATGCGGGAGAAGATTGAATCTCTTCAGAAAAATGACACATGAGAGCTTGTTGAGCTTCCAAATGGGCGGAAGGCTATTGGTTACAAATGGGTATATACGAAAAAGGAGGGCATTGAAGGCACTCCGATGAGGTTCAAAGCTAGGTTGGTAGCGAAGGGCTATGCATAGAAAGAACGCATTGATTACAATGAGGTCTTTTCTCCAGTGGTGAAGCACTCTTCGATTGGGATCTTGCTAGCTTTGGTGGCACAGTATCGTTTGGAGTTGGATCAATTGGATGTAAAAACAATATTTTTTCATGGTGATCTTGATGAGGAAATCTATATGGCTCAGCCATTGGGGTTTTGAGCTACAGAGAAGGAGAAATTGGTTTGCAGATTAAAGAAATCACTATACGGTTTGAAGCAATCTCCGTGATAGTGGTATAGGCGATTCGATGAGTTTATGCTCGGTCATTCGTACATTAGGAGCTAGTTTGATCCTTACGTGTACTATCACAAGTCGCGAGGAGGTGAGTATATTTATTTATTATTTTATGTCGATGACATGTTGGCTGCTTCTATTTCCAGATCCGCTATAGATGAGTTGAAGGTACAACTTTCGAAAGAGTTCGATCTGAAGGATTTGGGTGAAGCGAAGCGTATTTTGGGGATGAAGATCAGCAGAGACAGAGACAGTGAATAATTTGTTTGACATAGGTGGTTTATTTGAAGAAGGTGCTACAGCGGTTTAATGTGAGTATGGAGACGAAGCCAGTTAGTGTACCATTGGGAGTCCATTTGAAGCTTTTAGCCGACCTTTCACCAAAGACAATTGAAGATAGAGAGTTGATATCGAAGACTCCATATACGAGCGCAGTAGGAAGTTTGATGTACGCCATGGTTTGTACGAAGCCAGATTTGTCACAGGCAGTGAGCATGGTTCCGAGATACATGCACGACCCGGGTCCGGGTCATTGGGATATCATGAGATGGATTTTGAGGTACATTCAAGGTACTATCAATGTTGGTTTGGTTTTTGAGCGGGACACTAGCGGTGGGCAGCTATGTATTGGATATGTAGATTCAGACTACGCTGGAGATTTGGATAAACATCGGTCGACGACGGGGTATGTGTTCACTTTGACCCGTGTGCCGGTGTGTTAGAGATGCACCTTGTAGTCTACGGTGACTTTATCGACGACGGAGGTAGAGTATATGACAATTACGGAGGCTGTTAAGGAGTTGATTTGGCTTTTGGACTTTTGGAGGATATTGGTGTTTCGCAGTGATCCGTCATAATTTATTGTGATAACATGAGTGTTATTTATGTGGTGAAGAATCAGGTTTTCCATACACAGACGAAGCACATTGACGCTCGTTATCACTTTGTTCGAGATGTTCTTGAAGATGGAGAAGTGAAGCTCGTGAAGGTCCACACAAAAGACAATCCAACGGATATGCTCACAAAGGTGGTTCTGAGCAACAAGTTCGATCATTGTAGAAACTTATTGTAAATTCGTGATTGTTGAGGTCGTTCGCGGTCATTTGGATGAACTACGGGCGGCTTGATCCCTTGGGAGAAGGGGTATATAGGCAACCATATTAGTGCAGTGGTATTTGGTGAGACGATGCATTGGTGCTCATGTTGGTGTCGGCTCAGTTTTGGGAACACTTCGCCGAGGTGGAGAATTGTAGAAAACGGTATCAAATTGTTCAAAATGTTGGCAAACATGAAAATTCGACAGGAGTGTGATGTCTGCCACACCCAGGTGTGGCAGACTCCCCCTATTGTCAGGGGTGTGGTGTCTGCCACACCCAGGTGGGTGTGGCAGAATCTGCCTCTGATTTTAGGGGTGTGGTGCATGCCACACCCAGATGTGACAGACTCGTTTTTAGATTCCCACCATGTTTGGGATTGTGTTTTGTTATAAAAAGAAACACGTTTTTTAGGGTTTCTTAATGAGAGAATTAGCATTGTTTTGAGCACTTTGAGAGTGAGATATTGTGAGGGAGTTGAGAGCTTTGGTTAGGGTTATATTTGAGTAATTTTGTGAGTTGTAATCCGTTGTATTTCTCCTCCATATAGTGATATCTCCTTATCCTCTCCTCGTGGACGTAGGCAATTGCCGAACCATGTAAATTCATGTGTTTGGTTTGATTTGTGTCGTATTTGGTGGATTGCACTCGTATTTGGTTTGGTTTTCTTCTCTCAATGCTCGCGGACTCGTTTGGTTGTCGAGCACGCTTCCGCACGGCGCGCAACATGCAGTGCAGAAATTTTTTTCACACAAAATTTCATCTTTATTAATAATTCAAAAGACAACCAGAAAATAGAAAGGCTCGGCATTGGCTTCACTCTGGTTCTCTATTTGTTAACAAATTCCTTCATCTCTCTCATTGTCTCTCTTATGTTATAATAGCAAACCCTCCGCCATCCTAAACGTCCTCTTATTCTCACGCGCACGCCTTTCAACAAGCTGTTCCTATGACAGGAAAATAATTTGATATTAGGGAACTTCCACTACCAGATTCCAACCTCATGCCTAGAATCTTAACCTAACAAGTCCTTAGGCCTGCTCTACCTAAAGAAAAGATTTTCAAAGTCCCTTACAAACCACATGCCACCAAATATCTCAGTATCTCCCTGTACGTCACATGCCACTCACAGAACATGAGAAAGAAACCACTAGTACATACTATAAAGAGGGCAAATGCAGCAAACTACTAATCCATGTGGACTTGGAAAACAATTAAAGGGTAAGTACCATCTGAATCATAATTCATCATCATCATCATCATCATCATCATAAGCTTCTATTAATTAAGACATAATAGAAGAGATCACTGACACAAATCTTCTCCTCTGTCACTTATCTGTTTGTTGGCTATCCCACTCAACATTTCCCCCTCAACAAAGCCTAAAAAACCTTTTCTGTTATCTTCAACTTTAGACACACTAGCAAACATTGCGAACCCTTCAGCAAGTATCATATGTTGTTAAGGGCTCCCATGGATATATAAAGTACCCAGGCGTGCAAACATGCTGAGGTGTTGGAGGTAAGATCACCGGGCATCAGCATCAGCACCTGACATTTTACCCATGGAGAGTGTGAAGTATAACAGAATCAGGGTTCCCATGCTCGACCTGCATAATTGGAAATAAGCCCATCATTTGAATGTAAAACTTAGAGAAGTTTGTTATCATGTTAGCACCTTAGATTGTACACAACATCAGACAATGTGAGTTTGTCCTCCTCACAACAGTTAAAACTCTAGGAAAAAAAATAAGCAGGCAATTCCACAATATTATCATTGTCACTATAATTATTTAATGCTTATTACATAGATAATACTATTTGCATGTCCTGTTTCAGCCATTAAAAGAACAGATTGATTCTGGTTTAAAAAAGAAGAAAATATTGTTGCAATGTAGGAAAAACGCAGAGTGAAAAATACATCAAAGAGGGTCCTGACCAGTAAAAAGTCTAGCAAAACTCACGACTAAACATTTTCAAGTTTCCACAGGCATTTATTATGTGCCAAAAGTCTCACTGCTGGTAACCTAACCATGTTGTGCTGCAAGAATGACATAACCCAGAATACTGAAAAAATGAAAAGTAGTTACAAAGTTTTCTTTAAAAAATTTTGTTCAAATACTGCATTCAGGGTGAACATTTAGGAAACACACAAAAATTTGGAAGCACAAATAAGGGAAAATCACAAGGAGCTTGGTGTGTGTAGCATAATGGTTAACAAGGTCAATGGTTGTAGACGTCCAGGTTCAATGCGGGGTACAATATGGGAAAAACAAATTACCCATCTTGCACTTATATTTTATAAAAGCAGAACCCGCAATAGAATGGAAAAAAGTGAAAAATTGCTAATCTTACTAGAAAGCTAAAGAGAATAGCATGAATCAGATCTTTTGTTTTCATTTATTTTTTCATCCAATAGGAAAAAATAGTCTTCCATGACTAACATATCTGAGTATGTTGTTTCTATCACATCATAAAAAAGATGCTATATTTTCCAACCTCTGAAGCATAGAATATTCCATATTCTAAAATCTAGATCTTTCCTCTTACATGCTTTGTTTAATTCTCCTTCTTCCCGCTTCCTCTTCATGTAAATTTCATATCTATTTCTCTAATTAATAAATTCCGTATAAATACACCTTGACCCAATTATTAAAAAAGAGGAGGAGAAAACTCAAATATGGAAGAGAGTTGCTCCACTATGTTGACACCACTTACCTTGAACTAGCAAGTTACAAGTCAGTACTCTACCAAGCCTTCAAATTTTCTAGTCATACTTTTTACGTCAAAAGGGGAATCCAAGAAATTTAGCCAGTGCATGTCAATTGTGACAAGCAGTTCACAAGTTTAACACTTGCCGTAACCAACATGACAAAAATTTTGTCCTCCACATACTGTGTAGAGGTAAGCACACACCCATGTTGGGGGTGGGGGGAGCTATTTATATATTAAATTAAAATATAGCTTTAATCTTCAACTTCCCTAGAACTTTCGCACTTGGGTAAATATCAAGGGAAGTAGCAATATTATTCATTTTTTTGTTAATTGTTAATAGACCCATATAATTCTATTTGAACAAATAGACCCCCTATAGTATTGACCAAAGTGCAAATACGCTTCCTTAGAGAACATTTTTGCCTCTTTTAAAAGTTATAAAAAAAAGGGCAACGCGGGGTTCTATCCTCAGCAATAGAATTTAACCGCCTCCTCAAAACCTCTTTAACGATGTTAACGAGCCAAAAAGTATTCAATCAGGGGTCTATTCGCACAAATAGTGAAATAGATCTGCACTGGGTCTATTCGCAACTAACCCTTCATTTTTCTATTTCTAGTACTGATCCAAGTGTAAACATAACAAACTCTGTGACGTATCTTGTGAATAGACCAATGAAGATAACCCTCATCTAAACGCACAAATATCATACAACCATATTTATATCCATATCCAGTTAATTTTTTAAAGCATTAAATTGGGAAATGACAATGAAATCTTAAAAAAAACCATAAAACCCCTCCCAAAAAACCACGAAAATGCAACGTATCAACTACTTCATCCCAGAGCAATCACCCCAGACCAAGGATAATCCATTGCATTGATTAAACTGCCACCATCAATAGACCCAAAGAACATCCGCGCGCGCCGTTCTCTTCACGCTTACGAGGAAAAACACAACCAAAAACTCCCAGGCGTGACTTCAAAGAGACACAACAACACACATGGAGACCCCATGCACACAAACAAATAAAACCACGTGTGGGTCCCAGCCACCGAGTACCCATCGCCATCGGTCACACGTTGCGATTGACGGTTACAATCAAGCCGCCCCACTCAAAAAATAAATAAATAACGGCGGTAGGTTGTGTTAACCAAATGCGGTTAAGATTTAATCTCATCAACTCGATTTCATTTACCAGTGGCAGTTCCGTAAATTAGCAGGAAGCTATGGGCAAAGAAACTTACAGGGTGGCGAAGGCGAAGAGCACGCGCCTCGGGTTGAGGCACGGCGGAGACGCTCGCCTGCTGCCGAGTCTCCTGTACTTCGTTCCCGCCGACGTCGGGGTTGTCACGTGGGACACCGAAACGGGCTCCTCGGCGCGTGCCGCTTGCACGCTAACTGCATGCTTCTCCGGAGAGTGGGCCCCGCCTATGCATCGAAACGAAAAATAGAGTGAGGATTCCCAAAGAAGGCAGGTCCCGAGTCCCGAACGCCGTGAAATACCAAATTTTACGGTTTCCGTGAACGAAAAAGGTCGCTTTCGACCTTATGCAAATAGAAAAATATCGGTAACGTTTCGGCCGAAGTGATACTCACCGTTCATTGCTAAAGCGGTGAATTCTCCTTCCGCCGCCGCCTTCTGGTTTTCTGCTCCTAATTTCATCGATCCTTTTCGAGAATAGTTTTTCTAACAAAAATCGGAATCAAATTAATTAATTACCAAAACCAAACGAAATAGCGATGGAAAAAAGATCAGAGATGGAAAAGAGCGGTACGATGACTCGCGGGCTGGAGTTAGGAATCGAATCCTTATCGAGGTTTTCAATGTCCAGCGCGATGAACTCCGAGGTTTCTTGGCGAATAGCAGAACCCATAGCAAAACCCTGACGAAAGATCGAGCACGCGATGAGAAGTTTAAAGGGAGAAGGAAATAAAATAACTTAGATTTTAGAGAGAGAAACGCACAGAGTTGGGTATTTCCGCCATTAGAAAATATTTTTGCTTTGTTTTGTTTTCGGTTTCGGTTTCGTGTGGATTTTAATGGCGACGGAGTATTCGAATGAGACTCTCCTTAAAATAAATGGGACGCTGCGGTCAAAAGGCGAAAACAATAGACAGAGAGAGAAGAGATGACAGAAAATCGAAACGAATTAAGGGATTATTATCTGTTGACATAAATAGGCGAGGAACAGTAAATGGAAAATTGAAGGAAGGGTAAATTTGGGATTTCGAATTGTTTGTTAGGGAGTGCGGAATAGTACCGTTCACTGACCTCTAACGGCCAACTTCTTTTGATCGGTGAATTTTGATGACGACGTTTGCGTTTTTGACGGACAACGAAACGGTGGGAAATTTATGAAATTTCATAATCAGGACAAAAAATATGAAGGGAAGGAAAAGGAAGAGATACGAAAAGCGGCGGGATATAAAAATGTTCGCTATATTTCATTTTAGATTTAAAATGAAGTGAAAAATTACTTTTTTTGCGGTTAATAAAATCATATCATATCATAGACCTTTTATCTCATATCATATCATACTCTTTTTAAAAAACATGAATTCAGAACAAACTTTTCATGGTCAATATTACCCTTCACTATTTTGAATACTTCATTTAAATCTTAATCTAAATTTTAATCATATCTTATCTAATTCCACGTAAACTATCTATAGCTCAACAATTTAAAAATTTTATTTTAAATATGTAATTTAATTTTTAATCTATTCAAATACTAATTATATGGTATATTAATTCCATATGAACTACCTATAACTCAACAATTTAGAAAAAATAAGATTAAGAAATTATACGTAGATAACATATTATAATACATGAAATATTAAAAAAACCTAAAAGTTTTAAAAATTGCATACAATATCCTTAAAGGTTTAAAATTACACAAAACACGTTGACTTTTTTAAACTTAAAAATAAACATGAAATATAAAAATTTAAAATTTGCAGCTAACACTCTCACTATTTCAAAAATTATAGAAATAACCTCAAAAGGTTTAAATTATAAAAAACACCCTAAATTTTAGAGATTTTAGAACTTAGAAACAATATAAATGAATTCCAAGGATTACCATTAAGCACTTAAAATTTTAAAATTTATAAAAAATAACCTCAAAGTTATAAAAACTACAAAAACTCCCTCAAAAGTAAAAAGTTATAATTTTTTTTTGAAATTTTAAACCTATAACTGGTACACATCAAATTTAAAAATTATCAGCAAATCGTTGAGAATTTAATTTTTTTTTTAAAACAACCAAAAAGTTTAGTAATTGTATAAATACCTTCAAATTTTTACAGTTACAAGAAATATTCTAATATTTGAAAACTTACCACCAACACATGAAACATGAAAATTATAAGCAACCAACTTATAATTTAAAATTTTCATAAAATACTATCAAAGTTTAGAAATTGTAAAACACACCCTCGAAAATTTAAAATCACAAAAAAATGCTAAAATTTAGTAAAAAAAAGAGGAAATGTTTGATATTATTACATTAAGATATATAAATTTAACTTTTAATTTAAAATTTATCATCCATTTTCAGCATCTAAAAGTAGTCTAAGTTGATGCCGGTAAAAAGTAGCAATTACCATAGATTAAAACTATCCAGTTAAGGAATTTGAATTTAAAAATATATGATAGATTAAAAATTAACATTACTGTATAAATTCAAGGAACTACATATAATTTTACTAATAACATTCATTGATAGAAGACAAATTAATAAAAGACGATAATATAATGTGTTAACATTAATTGATTATAATGTATAAATATTTATCTCTAATATTGATAATATTCATAGGATAAAAAATACATAGAGTTATGTATAGAGAAACTATCAGAAAGTTCAGAAATATTATTTAAAAAAACTAAGTTGTTTTTATTTCATATAGAGAAGTGAAGGAAGTAAACTCAAAATTAGAAAACATTCATAAATCACCTGAATTGACATTGATAAAAGGCATACCTAGCAAAAAAGCACTGACTGAATTCCCCTTGAAGAACATATTGAATAATTTTACCTTAATTAAAAAACATTCTTTATGAAAGATACAAGAAAAATTAGTAAGTATTTATAAATTTTCATACTTTATTATTGAAATACTAAAGGAATAATAAACTTAACATAAAATTATGTATATATAATCTTGCAATAGAAACTAAAGTAAAGCCATTGATCAACTATATTGAGAGATATAATAAGCTAGATAAGATAAGGAAAATTACTATAATGGATAAAAAATATGCACATGATACTTAGTTATCATAGTGTAAGTAAAAAAATCAAAATTAATTTTTTTTCTATATAGTGGCATGACTTTGCAAGTAACCTTATTTAGGGATATGACTACCAACGTAGGACAAATTTTTAAGGACACGATAAAAGATAAGCATGTAATAGTACTATCAGATTTTAAGATCTTTAAATATGAAGGCAAAATATTTTATAACTAAAATTATTATTAAAGGCCACTAAAAATAAAATTCTCATTATATATATCTCAAATTTGTAGGAAAGATATGTATGTCATCATAAATTTTGTTAATAATATACATAAATTCAAAGATACAACTTATTGAAGAAATAAGAGAATGATAAGTAAACCAAGAAAACATCCATATATAACACGATAAAAAATAATATTATACTTTAAAACTAATATACAAGGCTCATTCAGAACTAGCTGCTAAAACAAAAGCATCTCCATCAAGGCTCTTTATAAATACAACACATATTTAAATTATTAAATATTTTATAGAATAGCTTAATTGTTTGCATAAAATCACGAATCTTTAGAAGGAATTTTCATGAACTCTTTTAATATTTTTTTATATGGTTATGTGGATGCTTTTATCATATTAAAGTATACTAGACTTAGCATTAATCTTTATTTTATGATTTTTAAGTCTATCAATGATTAGCAACAAAATTTGTATTCTCTTTAGTTTCATTCTTGCCCACTTTTAATTAATCATATTGGCTTATTGGTTTTACTTATTCATATTTTTTATAACACTATTTTTTCAAGTGTTTTTCACTTTTACAGCATTATACCTTCTCAAATCAAGCTTGACTTCATGTCGATCCAAATAACGTGCAAATTCAAATTAGCTTTAGATTACATTTATTTATTGCCAGTTCAATTATTAATGTGAAAATTTTAAGTATGGTGTAGCCCATTAAAACAAACATTAAAGAAAATAAATAATCATAATACTAAAGTTTAAAGACATAAGTGAGCAAATCAAAGTAGAATTGAGGAATAAATTTTAGTAAAGAAATAAATCAAAAGTACTTAATCATAGTTTATAACAACTTACATTGCACGTGCATAAAACTAGTACCCTTTAAAAGTGCGAGTTTGAGAAAAGAAATTCTAGATAAAAATATCCTTGACACTTTTGATTATTATATTATTATTTCATTATAATTAATATATTTAATTAGAATAATTAATATGAATTTTGTGCTATTTTATAGGAGAAAAAAATTATGAAATGAAAAATCTGAGATTAATCTTATCTATGACTAACCAATGTATTCATATTTTATTTAAAAGTATAGTCCTTAGTTAAAACGTCTATCATCTAACAAGTTTCTCTCCAATCACATGGACTTAACTTACAAAATGGTTGGGCATGTATGTAGACTTATTTATTTATTTATTAAAAATTAATCTAAATTTAATTAAATAATCCAAAATTACTTTGTTGGGAGATTTTTTTTACTACAATGGGTATTTACATCATCTCATATTTTTAAGTTCGATGCTAATGGGATTTACCGTGAAAAGTATAAATATTTTTTTCTAGGTGATGGGTTGTGAAAAATACTATATTTGAGGGGGTTAAATCAAATTCTTAAAGTTAAGAAGGGTTATTACACCACCCTAACCTAAGGGTTTCTTCGATAAAATAGTTAAGGGGGTCTATGACGTAGCGCAGAAGTGATAACCTCAGAATCTACAAAGGGTATTCTCTGAATCCACAAAGAACGATCTTCGAATCCTCGAAGAACTTCGAATCCATGAAGAAAATATTAAAAGAGAAATTTATTGATAAAAAGATATTATCCTTTGGGGTTATATAACTTTTGTTAAATAGAAAAATAAATAAGACTCCTAATAAGACTAGAATTATAAAAAAATAGAAAGTATTAAATTCTATCATAAAAAGACTCCCTATAATAGAAGAAACAAATCATGAATCAAAATTAAATTTGTTTCCTAATCTAATTGGACTCTAATATTGAATTTATTTCCTAATCTAAATAGACTCCAATTTTATTACTAAAAATAAATTAAAAGTTGTTTTTTAGCTAAAACTAAGTATTACTGATGAGATTTTAATAATCTGACAATCTGGTTGGCTCCTTCTCGTCGAGATAGGCGATTTACATATATAATTTGTTAGAATCCGCCTTCTGTGTTAGAAGATATGATCATTTTTTTACGGAGGTCAATAATACGTTTAAAATCTGTATTTCGCTCGTGATTATCTGCATCCCCCATGAAATTATCAGTTAAGCGTCCTACATCAGTCTTCCCTTGTTGAAAGAAGCTCGACCTCGAGCTTATATTTGCTTGAATAGTAACTTCATCGATAAATATCTTTCTTAACCTGCATCGATCAGCATCCACCTTGTACTTAGCATTAATTTTCTCCATTTGTTCTTTTACATTATTGGCTAGGACTTCTTCTGAATCAAATTCATATATTATTCTTTCCGACATCATGTGTATTTTATTGGCGGCATGTGGATGTGCAGTTGATTTCAAAAACTCCACAAAATATGTTCCATGTTGCTTCTCGTATTCTAGTGCTTGAAGTATCATCAAATTCTTTTTAAAATTATTCACCAACTTTGCTTCTAGAGAATAAAATCTCGCGTCATACTCCATACATAATTCTTTTATCTCCTTTGTCTCTAGCCCTCCACCAAGCAATTCACACATATCATTAATTGTCTCACTCTCTAATTTGTCATTCTTCTCCATCGGGACAACATCAATATGTGTAATATCACTCTCAACCCCTTTGAGAATATTATGCATATCATCCATCTTCACTATCATATCACCATAATGAATCTCATGCATAACGATTGTTTGCACCTTAGGAGGAATTTCAGTAAGGGCATGTTCTTCTTTTTTAGTTACAACCAAGTCATAGATCTCTTCAGATTGCTTCAAGTTTTCTGCTAAAGCCTTGTTGTTTTCCACCAAAGGTTTCTTCTCATTAGTAGCTTTTATCTTAGATGGATCCTTTTTTGTAAGAGGCAGAAGTACAATTCGACGTCCATCTTTCTTGAAGATATAAACATTGTCTCTACTTCTGTGGGTAGCTCCAATATCAAATTGCCATGGCCTATCTAAAAGCATATGACAAGTATCCATCTCGACCACATCACACAACATATCATCAAAATACCTATGACCGATAGAAAAAGGTACACGACACATCTCATCGTTCTGCACATCATTGCCCTTGTGAATCCAATCAATCTTGTAGAGAGGTGGGTGTTTCTGTCTTCAAACCTAACTTATTCACCATATGCTGAGAGACAAGATTCTTTCTACTGTGATTGTCAATAATAACATCACAAATCTTCTGCATCACAGTGTATCTCGTGCAGAAGATATTATGCTCTGGAGGTGATTCTTCTTTCTTTATTGCTTTTTTAGTGCTCTTCCCAACTCCAAGGTCCTTCTTAGGGTCATTGTCGCTGTTGAATTCATCATGTGGAGTCGAATCACGTCGCTGGTGACCATCAATGCGATTTCGAACTCCTATCGTGTTTAGACGCTCCACTGCCGACACAAGTCGCTCTACGACAGTCTTCATCTGATTAACACGGTCTTTAGCACGTCGAACTCAGTTCAAGAATTAGGGGCTTCATCACCTGCCATCGGATTGGAGGAACAAGGCTCTGATACTAATTGACACAGCGCGGAAGTGATAACCTCATAATCCACTAAGGGTGTTCTTTGAATCCACAAAGAACAATCTCCGAATCCACGAAGAACTTCGAATCCATGAAGAAAATATTAAAAGAGAAATTTTATTGATGAAAATATATTATCCTTTGCGGTTACATGACTCTTGTTAAATAGAAAAATAAATAAGACTCCTAGTAAGACTAGAATTACAAAAAAATAAAAAGTGATAAATTCTATCCTAAAAGACTCCCTATAATAGAGGAAATAAATCATGAATCAAAATTAAATTTGTTTCCTAATCTAATTGGACTCTAATATTGAATTTATTTCCTAATCTAAATAGACTCCAATTTTATTACTAAAATAAACTAAAAGCTGATTATTTTCGGATTTTAACCAAAACTAGGTATTACTGATGAGATTTTAATAATCTGACAATCTGGTTGGCTCCGTCTCGTCAAGATAGGCAATTTATATATATAATATATTAGAATCCACCTTTTGGGTTAGAAGATATGATTATTTCTTTACGGAGGTTAATAATATGTTTAAATCTGTATTTAGCTCGTGATTATCTGCATCCCCCGTGAAATTATCAGTTAAGCATCCTACATCAGTCTCAACATCATAAATAGCTTGGGGTATCCTTTTACTGCTTAGGATATTTTATTAACTGAAATTGGTATTTAGGTCATTTTTGAAGTTATAATCTCTGGTGGCTTTGCCAAAAAAGTGTAAATGTTAATTATGTTAGTCTAAAGTGTAGACCTAAAGTTGAAGCCGAAGCTGGAATCATAAAGAACACAGTCCAAAAAAGTCTAGGAGAACTGCCAGTCAGCCTGGCGGTCGACTGCGAGTCAGCGGCAGTCGACCGCGAACGTGCACAGGAGTCAGGGAGAGGCTGGAGCTGAAGGCGGTCGACCGCAACCCTGTTATGTTTTCTGTTCTCGGGTTTTGGTTCGGTCGACCGCCGCGGTCAACCGCGATACCTGTGCGGTCGACCGCCACGGTCGACCGCGACGTTGTTTGCCAGATTCCTTATGAGTTCAGGAAATCTGTTTGAGTTGGGTTTGATATAAATACCCAAACGTTTTTAGGGTTTGTTAAGCATTGAAAACCATTAAAAAGAGAGAGATTTTGATAAAGAGATCTCAGAGAGATAAAACCCTAGTTTGAGAGCTTGTATATCTTCTTTAATCAATAGAAGAATTGTGTGGTGTGGCTCCCGAGGATGTAGGCACGTTGCTGAACCTCGTTAAATCTGTGTGTTCGTCTCCTTTATTATTTCTGCAAGTTTTATCTTTATTTGTGGTGAATTTTCTTACTTTCCTACTTTCAACACAAGGTCCGGAAGGGCAAGGGTTCGATTTGATTGTTTCGAATCCCCAACAACTGGTATCAGAGCTTCGTTCAGCAATTTGTGTTAAGCCATGATAGAAGAAATCAAATCTATGATCGAGAAGTTTGACGGTTCAGACTTCGCCTACTGGAAGTCGCAGATGGAGGACTAACTGTACCAGAAGGACTTGTATCGCCCATTGATGGGCAATGATAAAGGATAAAAAAGGAGTCAGATAATGATTAGGAGATACTAGATAGGAAGGCTCTAGGGCAAATCTGGTTGTCGCTCATCAAATCAGAAGCCCACAATATGTTGAAGGAGAAGATGATGGTGGGGCTTATGGAAGCACTCGTGAAAATGTACGAGCAACTGTCTACAGCAAACAAGATGAATCTCGTCAAGACTCTTTTCAACCTCAAGATGGCAGAAGGACGGTCCTTCACGATATACCTCAGCGAGTTCAACACGATTGTTGATCAGCTTATCTCTGTAGATATTACGTTTGATGATGAAGTGCAGGCCCTACTGTTACTATTACAATTGTCGGAGAGTTGGGCAGGTTGTGTAACAGCAATCAGCAATTCGACGGAAAGAAAAAGTTGAAGCTGAGTGAGGTGGTTAGCATGATTCTATCCGAGGAGGTTAAAAGGAAATCGTCCGAATCAGAAGGTTCAGGTTCAGCTCTAAATTTCGAGCAAAGAAGCAGAAGCCAGAAGAAAGGGAACCAGAACAGGAATCGATCAAAATCAGTAAAGAATAGGTTGAACTCGAAAGTTAAGCCTATTATAGGGAAGTGTTGGAACTACGGTCAGGAGGGTCATATGTCTTCCATCTTCAAGAGTCCAAAGAAGGATACTGGTGAGCAGGAGGCTCATATCGTGAAGGATGCATTGATCATTGCTATGGATAGCGACTCGGATTCTTGGGTCATCGACTCAGGAGCCTCTTTTCACACCACTGCTAACAGGAAGCTTCTCCATAATTATATAGCATGGGACTTTGAAAAAGTTTATTTGGGGAATAACGAGCCTTATGATATTGTTAGAAAGGATAAAGTACAGATTCAGATGAAGGGCTCTAAGTGGACCTTGAAGAACGTGAGACATGTACCGAAGCTGAAGATGAATCTTGTTTCGGTGGGACAGCTTGGAGCAGAAGGCTATGTTTTGACATTCACAGGGGATTCATGGAAAATCTCCAACGGTACGATAATAGTTGCTTGAGGCAACAAACTAGGAACTCTCTATATCACCTAACATGCGAGTGACACCCTCGCAATTGTAGCTAGCAAAGAGAGTACAGATCTGTGGCATAACCGGCTAGGGCACATGAGCAAGAAGGGGATGAAGATCTTACATTCACAGGGAAAAGCTAACCGGGATCGACTCCGTGGAAGTAGGGGTTTGTGAAGACTGCATCTTTGGAAAGCAGAAGAGGGTTAGTTTCCAGAAGGGTGGAAGGCCACCTAAGGCTCAGAAGCTAGAGTTGATTCATACAGATGTGTGGGGTCCAACCAGTGTGTCTTCTTTTGGCAGTTCGAGATATTATGTCACCTTCATCGACGATCACTCGAGGAAGGCATGAGTCTACTTTATGAAGCACAAGTCAGAGGTGTTCGGAGTCTTCAAGAAGTGGAAGGCCATGGTGGAGAACGAGACAGATCTGAAGATGAAGTGTCTGAGATTAGACAATGGTGAAGAATACGAGCTAGAGGAGTTCAAGAGGTTCTGTGCTACAAATGGTATTCGTTTAGAGAGAACTACTCCAGGGACGCTGCAGCAGAACGATATTGCAGAGAGGATGAACAGAACCTTAACGGAGCGTGCCAGGAGCATGTGATTACATGCAAGTTTGTCTAAGATATTTTAGGCGGATGCGGTGCATACGGCAGCTTACCTTATTAATCACGGGCTATCAGTTCTATTGGATTTTAGGATTTCAGAGGAGATTTGGAGTGGAAAGAAGATAAATCTCTCACACTTGCGGGTATTTGTTTGCGTAGCTTATGTTCATATCAGTGACCATGTCAGAGACAAGCTAGAGGCTAAGTCACAGAAGTGCACATTCATTGGATACGACATTGATAAGTTCGGGTATCGTCTTTGGGATGAGAAGAACATGAAGATCATCAGAAGTAGGGACGCGATATTCAATGAGGAGATGATGTACAAGAATAGGGAAAATACCAAAGATAGCCAAAGCAGTGAGAGCAGCACTACGGATGCAAGTGGATCCGAGTACATGGATTTAGATAAACTTCCAGACATGGGTGATGATGTTTGTTCTGAACATAGAACGGAGGAGTCTCCAGGTGCAGAAGTAACTACCCAGGGCGTGGAGCTTAGGAGGTCATCCAGGGTACCCAAACCAAACCCCAGATATCTTTCATCTCTTGATTACTTATTATTGATAGATAACGGTGAACCGGAGTGCTATGAGGAGACTATGCAAGTGAGTGAATCTCAGCAGTAGAAGCATGTGATGCAAGAGGAGATGAATTCTCTACTCACTAATGAAACATGGGAGTTAGCCCAACTACCTGCACAGAGAAAGGCCTTATATAACAAATGGGTCTACCAGGTCAAGCAGGAGAGTGATAGAAGCAAGAGATTCAAGGCCAGATTAGTAGTGAAGGGGTTTCAACAGCGGGAAGGAGTGGACTACACTGAGATATTTTCCCCTGTCGTGAAGCTCACAACCAACAGAATGGTGTTGAGTTTGGTAGCTGTAGAAGACCTCTTAGATGTTAAGACTGTCTTTCTTTATAGTGACTTGGATGAAAAAATCTACATGAAGCAGCATGTTGGTTTCGTTGAAGAAGGAAAGGAAGAGATGGTGTGCAAGCTCAAGAATAACTTATATGGTTTGAAACAGGCTCCGAGACAGTGATACAAGAAGTTTGATAACTTTATACAAAACAATGGCTACAGAAGATACAATTCGAATCATTGTTGTTATTTTAAAAGGTTCGAGTCCAGCTTCATTATCTGTTATTATATGTTGATGACATATTAGTAGCAGGACCATGTTTAGAAGATATAAACAGTTTGAAGAAGCAGCTAGCAAAGGAGTTTGCAATAAAGGATCTGGGTGTAGCAAAGTAGATTCTAGGGATGCGAATCAATAGGGATGAAGCTGAAGGGACGTTGAGATTGAGCTAAGATGAATACATTGAGAAGGTACTTCAGAGGTTCAACATGCAGAATGCTAAAGTTGTTAGCAAGTCCCTTGGAAGTCAGTTCAAGCTATCTGATGATCAATCGCCTAAGACAGATGCAGATAGAGAGCATATGAGCAGATTGTCATATTCTTCGGCCGTTGGGAATCTCATGTACATAATGGTTTGCACGAGGCCGGACATCGCTCATGTAGTGGGAGTTGTGAGCAGGTTTGCAAGTAATCTAGGGAAGCAACGCTGGGAGGCCGTAAAGTGGATATTGCGGTACTTGAGAGGAACAACGAACAAACCACTATGTTTTAGGAGGAAGGAGTTGGTGCTGCAGGGATACATGGATGCGGACTTTGCCGGTGATCATGATACCAGGCAAAGCACTACGGGGTATGCTTATACCTTAGCGTCGACAGCAATGAGCTGGGTCTCACGTCTGCAGAAGATTATGACTTTATCTACAATCGATACTGAGTATGTCGCGGTGACCGAAGCAAGCAATGAAATGATCTGGTTGAATAGGTGCTTGGAAAAGTTGGATCTGAAGTAAGGGAGAGGAGTTTTTTATTGTGATAGTCAGAACGCTATACATCTTGCCAAGAATCCAGTATATCATGCCAGAACGAAGCATCGATATCAAATATCATTTTATACGCTCGCTAGTTGAAGATGGAAAGTTACACTTAATGGAGATTTTGGAGAGTCAAAATCCGGCGGACATATTGACAAAGGCAGTCACCATTGAGAAAATAAAGTTGTGCGCAACTTCAGTTGGCCTTCACGAGTAGAAGACGATGGCGAAGCCACACTATGAGGATCGGCAAGATCGTCAGGATATTGTTGATTGAAGAAAGAATTTTTCTAGGGAGGAGAAGATACATACGAAGAAGGTGAGAGTTCGGGTGAACTCACTGATGGCACTTTGGTCTCCAAGTGAGAGATTGTTAGTCTAAAGTATAGACCCAAAGTTGAAGCCGAAGCTGGAATCACGAAGAACACAGTCCAAAAAAGTCCAGGAGAACTGTCAGTCAGCCTGGCGGTCGACCGCGAGTCAGCGACGGTCGACCACGAACGTGCACAGGAGTCAGGGAGAGGCTGGAGCTGAAGGCGCTCGACCTTGACAGTCAACCGCGTCAACCCTGTAATGTTTTTTGCTCTTGGGTTTTGGTTCTGTCGACCGCCACGGTCGATCGCGATACCTACGCAGTCGACCGCCATGGTCGACTGCGACGCTGTTTGTCAGATTCCTTATGAGCTCAGGAAATCTGTTTGGGCTGGGTTTGATATAAATACTCAAACGTTTTTAGGGTTTGTTAAGCATCTGAAAACCATTAAAAAGAGAGAGCTTTTAATAGAAATATCTCAGAGAGATAAAACCCTAGTTTGAGAGCTTGTATTTCTTCTTCAATCAATAAAAGAATTGTATGGTGTGGCTCCTGAGGATGTAGGCACGTTGCTGTTCGTGCGGGAAATTGCGTTATTCTTCATTGATGATTCTGTTACA
>BQKN01063748.1:90932-111639 GCA_022839385.1 Asparagus kiusianus | reverse complement strand
TATATAAGATCTCATGATCAAAACATCAAAAAAACTTATGTAGCTAAAACTAATTTATACCACTTTTCACGCATATCTATAAAGTATAATATTAGAAATATAAAATATTTGAAATGAAATGCATTAAATTAAAGTTTAGTTTTAAATTAAGAGCCCTTATTTAAATACTTTTATGTACATAATTCCTTTTACTTAACATACATATCAAGCATTTCAAAAGTCTAAATATCCAAGTTTTCACTTTTCAAACAACCTTTTTCAGTCATAAAAAATTAAAAAAATCATTTTTCCAGTGAATTGATCACTTATAGTAAAATGTTGTATTTTTCCTATTTGATGTAGTAAATTGCTAAGCAAACTATATATCTCATGTTTAGTGTAGATAAATATGTGAATAAAGTAAAATATTTTAAAGGCTAAATATAAACAAAAAAACCCCGTTAACTTTGGATGATAATAAGATAATCCTGCATAACTTTAGAAATATCATAAAATCCATTAAATTTTAGGGGTTATCAGAAAACCCCTTGAACTTTGAGATTTTATCAGGAAACCACTCTAAAAGTGATAATTTTAGAATGATTTTTGCATAAAATCCTAGAGTTGAGGGGGTTTTCTGATAAGATCTAACAGTTAAAGGGGGTTTATTATAATCACTACTTAACATGATTTTATAATATTATATCTAAAAAATAATGAATTAATTTTAGAAAACCCCATAAACTATTTTAATATGGGGAAACCCTCTTAAATTTAAGCATATTGTAGATAATCCACTACAACTATAAAACTTTGAGATAATCTCTTGAACTTTCCTCACTTAACCCCCCTCAAACAACCCCTCTCAAATGTAGAGATTCTCTACGAAAACTCGATCAACTATTTTATATAACTTCAGAAATCCCCTCAGATTTGAGCTTAATATAGATAATCCCCCTCAATTTTAAAAGTTTAAGAAATCGCCATGATCTTTTCTCACTCTACACTTGAAAGCTAACATTGTTACCTCAATAATGCTATAAGTTTACATTTTTCACTTAATCTATTTTTTTTTGATAAAAAACCCCAAACATCGGATGTTTACAATTTTAAGATTTTTTCAGAGGTTTATGTAATTATTAGAGTTTTTAAGAGGTTGATTATAATTTTTAGATTTTTAGAGAGATTTGCTTCTAAATATATATTCTTTTGGGGTTGTTTTCACTTTTTATATTTTTTGGGTTTTTAGTAATTTTCTTGATGGTTCTTTGAAATTTTCTAATTTAAAGGGTTTGTTTATGATTTTTTAAATTTTTAGAGGGCTATTTACAATTTAAAATTTGTTAGGATGCTATTTTTCATATTTAATTATTATTGGATTTTTTGTTATTTTCATATTTTCATGTTTTTTTGAAAATTTGAATTTTAGGGGTTTGGTTTTTAATTTTTAAAATTTAAAGAAGGTTTTTTTGTACCGTTTAGATTTTGCATGGGTTGTTTATAACATGTGATTTTTTTATGGATAATTTATAATTTTTGAATGATAAAATTCTTTTTCACATTTTTAGATTTTCTAAGGGGTTTATTTTTTCTTGCAATTTCATAAAACCCTCAAAATTACCATAAATGTAAATCTCATTAAAACCCTAATAATTTTACTATTTGGAACTAAATCTCAAATATCATTAAAACTCTCACAAAATGGCCAATAATTTTTGGCAGAAAATCCTCAAAATTAACATCATTAATTCATGTGTAGTTAAATAACCAAATAACACCCTAATAACCAAATAAGCTTTACATTTTTTCATTTAAGACCCAACAATTTTTAGCAAAAATCCCCCAAAATAATGATTATTTATAATTTACAAACCTTTTCAGAGGTTTGTTTGTATTTATTAGAATTTTCAATAGGTTGATTGTATTTTTTTACATTTTAGAGGGGTTTGTGTCTAATGTTTGATTTTTCAGAGGATTGTTTATACTTTTTTTTTCTAATTTTTCAGTTTTTTGTATTCTTTTCAAGGTAGCTTTGTAGTTTTCTAACTTAAAGGGTCAATTTATTATATTTAAGATGTTTAGGGGGCTGTTTGCAATTTAAAATTTTTAGGATGCCATTTGTAATATTTTATTTTTATGTGATTTTTTCTTGTTTTCATATTTTTAATATGTTTGTTTAAATTTTAAAATTTTTTAGGGTTGTTTTTAATTTTTAATTTTTAAAGGGGTTTTGTTTGTATTTTTTTTGGATTTTTAAGAAGTTATGTATAATTTATAAATTTTTGTGTGCCATTCATAATTTTCGAACTTTAAGAGTACTTTTTTCAATTTTAAGATTTTAAGGGTTTTTTACAATTTTAATTTTTTAGTGACCTATATTTTTTTTGTAGCTCTCTAAATTTTCTAAGTATTATTTAGAATTTTAGAACTTTTAGTATCTATTTGTAATTTTCCCTATTTTTGGACTGTTTATCAATTTGTGGTGTATATACTAACCTTGATGGTTAATTTTAGCCAATGTGAAATTTTAGGGTAACGCCATTTTGCAACTTAAGTGCAAAAATTTGAAATTATTTAGTGTTTTCTGAAATTATCCAGCTTACTAAGGATTTAATGAGAATTACAGGTATTTTGGGAGTTTAATGCTCAATTTAAAGTTCTGAGGTTCATTAAAATTCACTTTTTAAAATTATTAAGAAAGTAAATGACAATTTTTTAGATTTTTTTATAAATGTGGATAGTTAGAACTTGTTTAGAACTAACAAAAGTTTGATTATCAAAATTTTCTAATTTTTATGAATAGGGATTTCTAGTAATTAATGGATATGAATAGTTTTAATTTAATGAGAATTCTTAGGGAGATAGAATTAATTGGATACATGTCATCTTTTAATAGGATATAAAATTAGTTCCACTATTTTATCTCTTTAATATCAAATTTTGATTAAAGATTTTACCTTTAAATTATTTGAATATATTAGGATAAAATTAGAATGTAATATCCAAAAAGATTAAGGGTAAAATTGACCATAGAAAGTTTTTCTCAAACTCACTCTTTTGTAAGGATAGTTGAGATGCATGTTCAATACACGTGGTTGAATATCATAATTATTTAAATTGATAAAAAAATAAAAATAAAAATAAAATTTTTTTGTGAGATTGATCATCAACTCAATAAGCTTCTCTCAAATAAAATATTATCATTATTTTCTTCAATCCAGATTGTGACCACGTGATCTATTATTTGTGAGTTATAAACTCATTACTTAAGTACAACATCAATGTTTATTAGTATCTTGAAGTCTCCGTAAGATGGGTGACCATTCAATTCGCAAAGGAATTTTGCTTATAAATTTACTTGTAATATGTTCGTTTAACTTTTAATTGTGGTTTGACTCATATTCACATTAACTTTTGGTTGTGATTTCGATCATATTTACATTATCTAATGTTCTCGTTCAATTTTATAGCTCGTTCTCTATATTATAGAAGTAAAACTGAAAGTATAAATAATTATTTTCATAAAAAATTAGAGCAGTGAGATTATGATATATTTCACCATTTGCTCAAAATATAAAAATTCATTTTTCCTTTGATGAAAGGTCCCCTATCAAATCTTACTCCTAACGATGTGAATGAAAATGCAATTATAACTCACTTGCCTATGGTAATTGTAATGTATGTAGGACATATAACTTATCTGGAATATCCACATCTGCTAAGCGGATTTTGCTGTTGTGAGAGTAACATGTTAGAGGCTCGTATTTAAACTTTTTGGATTTATAAAAGACACAAAAATTTGGAGCGCGTAGATTATATATCATAATAACATATTGGTTTATGAATAATCTTTCCTAATAACGATATTATTACAACGATATTACTATTTAGTATTAAATCAATTTTATTATATAAGATTATATAACCCTTTTTAATAAATTATAAAGTATATATATGGAAACATTGATGCTTATAGCCAGTAGTTAGGCTCCACAAAATATGTTAACTTTACATTGTAGTTTGTTATTTATAGTATAATGCCATTATCTTTCCTCTTTATCTTATTATTCATACTTTTCTGATGTAAGCTCTCTTTTGCTAATCACTCAATTAGCTATATTTAGTTTTTATAATATCAGAGGTTAGAATATTCTCTTCAGTTTAAGAAGTGTTGATCTGATTTTCTTAAAAATATATATATACACATAGTAGCAATAGTACATACTTTAGTTCAACTCAAACATTAACTTGAAGTCATTTAGAGTGAGGTCTTTTCTATGCTAGAATGATGATATAGTGATTACACAATCAAAGTCAAAGAAAAATTTCTACAAAGAAAAATTAATTTAATATGTTAAATTAATAACTAATTTATGAAATATACATGGACAGTGCATATAGCTATAGAAAGTAAGGTATATATCTTCATGCAAATTCCATAGTGAATGATCAACTACAATCATCTTAATTTAAGCATAAATAATTATTATTTTAGTTACTAATTTGATATGCATAACTATGAAATAAATCTTAAGGAAAAAAAAAGGATTTGAGATTGTATTACCCTGTCGGTAAATAAATAAATGTTATTAGAGCTCCTATTTATATTAAATTTAAAAGTAATAATCTAAATTATTAAGCGCTAAATATTAGTTCATGTGAGAAAGTAAAGTAATCTATGGTCTCTATACCTATATAGTCAATCAATCAAACGTATTAAAATTATGATGACTACAGCCAAAATTATATAGTGGGTTCACATTAAATTTAATTTATAAAAAATAGTACATTAAAGTCAAAATCATTTTAACCACTATATAGATTGTTTGAAATTTTTTGCATATATAAACTATACTGCCAAGGAATAGCAATGATCACACTTAACTATGATCTAATAATCTTAAAAATAAATTACCCTTCAATATCATTAGTAATTGATGTATCTATACATTACATTAAAAACACAATGAAAATTTAGAATGCTATAAAAGAAACACCCTCAAAATTTTTAAAATTTATAAAAAAACATAGTAAAATTTTATAATTTATACAAAACTATTAAACAATACATTGAAATCAACGAATTACAAAAAATTATTGAAAAAAATTCAAACTTTGGAGGGGTAATTTGCAATGTACTAAACTTTAAGGGTGTGTTTTTATAAAGTTTAAATTTAATAGATTTTTAATTAGTTATGTTCTTTTCAAAAAATTTATGAGTAATATTGAACATGAAAAGTTTTTTCTAAACATATACTTTTAAAGGGGGTATGATATTTTTTGCAAAATTTTAGGGGTTATTAGTAATATTGTATATTCATTTTAGTGTCTATAGGTTAGATATTCTTATAGTGTTTTCTTTGTAAATTATGAATTTTAGGGGCTATTTGTAATTTTTTAAAATTATAGGACTTTTTACAGATTGTAAATTGTTTATAGACTATTTATAATGTCTATGCTTTCGATTTACTAATGAGTTTGAAATTCTCGGGGTGTTTTTTTTATAAATTTTAAATTTTAAGGGTTTGTTTATAATTTTTGAAACTTTAAGAGTGTTTTCTATAAAGTATAAATTATATCGGGGATATTTATAATTCCTATATTTTCAATGTACTCTTAGGTTGAAAATCATCAGGATTTTTTGTAAATTTTACAATTTTGAGGGTTTTATTTTGTAATTTATAAAAGTTCAGAGTGTTTATTTCAAATTCAATAAATTTTTGGGGTTGTTTGTATTATATGTAGGTTTTTAGTATGTTTATAAGTTTAAAATTTTCAAGGTATTTTTTATAAATTTTAAATTTTTAGGGGTGTTCTTATAATTTTTAAAAATTACAATATATTTTCTCTAAATTCAAAACACTTTCAGTTTCTAGCTAACATATGTTTTTCAGATTTCTCACTGAATTAAAATAAATAAAATTTATAATTTTTAAGATGTTTTAATAAAAATTTAAATTTGTAGGGGTGTTTTTTCAATTTAAAAAACTTAGAGGATATTTTTTCAAAGTCCAAAAACTTTAAGTGCTGGCTAGCATATATTTTTAGATTTTTATGCGTACTGGAATAAGTAAAATATTTAAATTATATCAAACATATCTTATTTATCCAATACTATGTTAAGTCTCATTATGAAAAGGATAAATTATTTCGTTACCAATTCAAAGAAGAAAATATAATTAGAATAGATTAGGATAACAATGTAATATTTAAAAAAGTTTAAGGTAATATTGGTTATGGAAAGATTTTTCCGAACTCGTACTTTAAAAAATGAGTATGTTTATAATATGATATGATATGATATGTTATATATACACACTATTTCATGAACGCAAGAATTCTTAATTATATTGTTTTAGTTGAAAATTTAATACGCTTAAGTCTTACTATCAAGGACAGGAATCCTTTCCATCCTTTGTTCGTAAATGAACCCTTTTTTGGGTTATTTAGCTATTGGTGGCTCAAATCTTTAATAATTTCATATTAATCCATCAAATTTATTAAGTTGCTCATTAGTCCCTCAAATCTTAGGATTATTGGAATTCGGTCTTTAAATGACCAAAATATGGGTCCAACTATTCACACTCCCAAACAGTAACTTTGGGGGTGTGTGAGGACTAAATTGTCCTTCTCCCACCGGACAGCCAATCCGGTGGGTAATTAATTTTTCTGTCTTTTTTTGTGTCTAACAAAAGGGCATTTTCGGCAATCCAACTCCCAAAATTACTGTTTGGGAGTGGATATAGCAAACGTATCCTCAGCTACTATTTTTTTGAAGGGTTATTTATAATTTGGTACTCTAAAGTATATATCTTTTTAAACTTTGATACCAAGAGTTTTGTTTAGCATTTTGTTTATACCTTTTTAACTTTGATACCCCCATACTTTTTTTTTATCATTTTGATACACCAAAGTTTTCTCATTTTTTAACTTTCATACTCCAAAATTTTAACATTTTTTTTACTTCGATACCTCGAAGTTTATACATTTTTAACTTTAATGCCCTAAAGTTTGGGTTATCAAAGAGTCAAAGACAAAACTTTGGGGTATCAAAGTTAAAAGTCATAAAAGTTGTCATAACAAAAATGTCAAAAAAAAAAAAAAAAAACACTTCAAGATATCAAAGATAAAAAGGTGTAAACTTTAGTGTCAAAAAACTCTGTGGTATTAAAGATAAAAGGGTGTAAAGTTTAGAGTACTAAAGTGTAAATAATCATTTTCTCAACAAGATGAGTTTTGAGATAGAAATAATAACTAATGAGTATTTTAGTCTCGAGGGACCAAATTGCTAGACACCTTAGTGTTAGAGGCACTAATGAACAATTATCAGAATTTGAGGGACTAGTATGATATTATTGAAGATTAGAGGGACTGTTATTTACGGTAACCCTTTTTTCTGGTAGATCCATAAACAGGGGACCTAAATTACTCTACCTTTAGGGGCTGTTTGGATTGATTTTTTAGATAGGTAAAAGGGGGAAAAAGCTGCCAAAATGTCAGTTTTTTGACAGCTTTCCCCCAAAATCACCTTTTATAGAGGTGATGTTGGGGGAAAGCTATCAAAAAGCTGATATTTTTGGTAGCTTTCTCCTCTTTTACCTATCCAAAAAATCAATCCAAACAGCTCCTTATAGTTTGGAGGAGCGAAACATCTATAGGATCACCATACAAAAAACTACAAATGGCTGAGGAAAGGTACAGGGTACAACTTCATTATGTTAGAAGTCATGCACCACGGACTTCAAGAAACCAAGAAACTTCTCAAAGTCAAGAAACTGGTGAAGTCCACGTGCGTTGCACGTTATCGGATATCTTAACCAAGAGTCGTGACTTAAACATAACACAAACTCATTGGCTTATTAATTCAGTTCTTCGTGCAAATAAATATTTTGTCGAATGGCTCTTTTCTGGATACTCATTGTCCTTCGACAGCTTCTGCTACATAGAAAAGCTTTATGCTCAGCTCGTAACCTGATAAGGACGGGCTCTACGTGGCGATCGAATAGGCGATGGCTGTACTGCTAGAGTGTGGGGAGATATTTGGGCGGGCGGAAATGCTCTTAATATATACCGATATTGCCGACAGGTTTTGAGAACGTTAGGGTGGCAGCAATTTGATGGACGAGTCGCGCGACTGGGGGTTGAGACAGGGATCCTGTGCTTGATATATTTGATGCGGTTGATGTTAAGAGTAATTTTGAATATCCCATTATTGCACTTGAAACCTCGAGACAAATTAGTTTGGACAGCTTGTAAAACTGGCATCTTTTCTGTCAAATCAGCCTATTTTGTTGCTAAAAAGCAGGCGGACGATTACTACAGAAGGGTTATGCAGCCGGGAGTTGGAGTCCGAGAAGCGCCGCATGACGACGGTGATGTGGTTGGTTTAGATAGAGGAAGAAGAATAGGAATAGACATAAGAACAGAGGAAGATAAGGAGAAGAACTAGAGGATAAGCAAACAATAATTCTCATTCATACCAACATCTTCATTACAACAACCATTTATAACTACACTAATTATCTCTACCCACTAACATCACTCCTCTCTACAACTACCCACTAACACCACTCCTCTCTCTACAACTATCCACTAACATGCATCACTCTTCCCACTATCCATGTCCTGCACGTATCATTCGCCCCCCCTTAAGGATCCTTGTCCACAAGGATAAAATCGGGATAACTAGCTTGTGGAAACATCATTCATTCTCCCAGGTAGCATCTTCTGCTGGTGCACCGACCCACTTCACCAAGATTTCAGATTTTGGGCGGTATTTACATTTGCGTATCACACGTCGATTTAAAATAGCTTCAGGTTGTGGAAGTATAGTCGAAGTCTCTGAGACAGGGGGAAGTTGGGTGGATGTTGGAGTGATTGGTCCCAAATGCTTCTTTAATAAACTGACATGAAACACATCATGAACTTGAGAACCAGGAGGCAAAACTAGTTTATAAGCCACTGGACCAACTTTCGCAATAACTTTGTAGGGACCAAAGAAACGTGGGGTGAGCTTCATGGAGGAACGAAAAGCCACAGAGGTCTGTCTGTATAGTTTGAGTTTCAAATACACATAATCTCCCACAAGGAAGGAGTCCTCGCATCGGTGTTGGTACGCTTGACATTTCATCCGATCTTGAGCCAGCAGAAGGTTATGTCGCAGCTCACGTAGGATAGCATCTCGGTCACACAGATACTCATCTACTGCTTGGACGTGGGAAGTACCTGGTACATAAGCCAATAGACGTGGAAGCGGAATGCTATAAACAGCTTTAAAGGGTGTCATCTTGGTGGAGGAGTGAGGTGAAGTGTTAGACCGAGAAGTATGTGGGTGTGAGGATTCAGCACGTGTGCTAGTGTTTTGACTATGGGAGGCTCGAAGAGCTTGAAGCTCGGTTAACACTTCCATTAAGATTGCATTCGCCTGATCAAAACTAGTCTAGTGTCGTGCTAAGATTTCGTAGACATTGTTGCGGAATTCTGCATTTGTTTTGCTGTGAGTGTCCATGGCCGGAACCGGCTCTGATACCAATGATGTGGTTGGTTTAGATAGAGGAAGAAGAATAGGAACAGAGATAAGAGCAGAGGAAGATAAGGAGAAGAACTAGAGGATAAGCAAACAATAATTCTCATTTATACCAACATCTTCATTACAACAATTATATATAACTACACTAATTATCTCTACCCACTAACATCACTCCTCTCTTCAACTACCCACTAACACCACTCCTCTCTCTACAACTATCCACTAATATCATTCTTCTCTCTACAACTATCCACTAACACCATTCTTCCCACTATCCCTGTCCTGCACGTATCAGACTGCTGAGACAGATGCTCGATGTCACCTATCTCTCGAGAAGACGAAGAGGGACTTATAGGTGCAATATATCAAAGCTTTGGACGTCCATGGCCCTTGTCCAGAAACTGGAGAACAAACTCGTTCATTTGGATTCAGAGCAGCATAAAAAGAAGGTGGTCGATGACTGGCGTCATGATTCCATAGGGAAAGCCGAGGTGGCCTTAGCATGTAAGGCTGGGGTCGACTACTTCGCTTCTCTAGTGCCTCGCAACTCTCATCCTACTCTAGATCCCTTCTATCCTTACTGTGTCTCATGTTGTCTCGATTTGTTAAAAGATGTCGAGAAAAGTGGAGGTGGGTTGGATTTATCAGCGAGTGACGATGAGGTCGAGCCTGTTGCTGGGGACCATGGGGAATCTTCTGCAACTGCTATCACCAGGAGACCGCCAAGTCCAACTCCTGAATCTGGTCTAGAGCTTTGAAGACCTGCATATATCTTCTTTTTATTTGTAGAGAAGTTTATAATGAAGTTTACTCTTATTGAATGAAAATTAACTTTTGTCTCCATTCTTGAGCTTGCCTTCATTGTTTATATTCTTTTAGCTTTGTTCTTGTCTGAAATGTTGGTTGAAATGAGTTAATTATAATGTATCGACCCGTGCTGAGGACTTATGACAACTAGTTCACCTAATGTCTTAGTTTGACTGAGCGTTTAATTGACCAGAACTTGACAGATGACTGCTTAAGTTTTTAGATCAATTAAGTATTGGTCATACACTTAATATTCATACCATAGGCTTATGAATACCTTTTTTGGCAGAATCATAATCCCGAGGTTAGGTGCTTAGGTCTTACGTAGGTGCCTAGGTCTTTATAATCCCCGTATGGTCGAATGACGACTGTGGGAGTCGACCATAGGGTTATGCATTAGGTTTATTCCTGATAAAAAAACCAAGGGCTTGAAAATCCAACACGAAAGTCGAACGCCTAGGCTCGAGAGAGTCGATTAGATCTTTCCTTCCCCTAAGACCGAGAGACGACTGCGGGAGTCGGCCAAAAGGTTATGCCTCGGGTTTATTCCTGATAAGGTACCAAGGGCTTAAAAATCCGACTCGGAAGTCGAATGCCTAGGCTTTTGAGAGTCGACTAGGTCTTTCCTTCCACTAAGACCGAGAAATGATTGTGGGAGTCGGCCAAACGGTTATGCCTTGGGTTTATTCCTAATAGGGTAAGCTTAAAAATCCGACTCGGAAGTCGAACGCCTAGGCTCGAGAGAGTAGACTAGGTCTTTCCTTCCCCTAAGGCCGAGAGACGACTGTGGGAGTCGGCCAAAAGGTTGTGCCTTGGGTTTATTCCTGATAAGGTACCAATGGCTTGGAAATCCGACTCGGAAGTCGAACGTCTAGGCTCGAGAGAGTCGACTAGGTCTTTCCTTCCCCTAAGGCCGAGAGACGACTATGGGAGTCGGCCAAAAGGTTATGCCTTGGGTTTATTCCTGATAAGGTACCAAGAGCTTGAAAATCTGACTCGGAAGTCGAACGCCTAAGCTTGAGAGAGTCGACTAGGTCTTTCCTTCCCCTAAGGCCGAGAGACGACTGTGGGAATCGGCCAAAAGGTTGTGTCTTGAGTTTATTCCTGATAAGATACCAATGGCTTAAAAATCTATCTCGGAAATCGAACGCCTAGGCTCGAGAGAGTCGACTAGGTCTTCAGCCATAGTGAAGCCTTGATCCCTGCAAGATAAGAGTTAATTCATATTTAATAAGATTTCACCAGTTCTGAAATTTACATGATTATGAAAAATATTCATTGTAGGCATCTGATGCTCAAAGGGGGTTGAACCACTTGTGATCTTGCTTTGTCTCTATTTTAAAGGTAGTTTTGTAATGGATGAGGCTGTCAGTATAAAACCTCTTTAGTTAGATTTTTCTTGCTTTTTTTAATAGCGGACTACTCAATGATAGATGAAGATTAGTTGAAACTCTATTTGCCATCTCATCAGCCAAGGTTTTTTTTGAGTCTGAATCTTCAGTAAGGCCTTGAAAGCGGATGGTTGACATGCCGATTTTTAGCAAAAGGAACTGCCCAGATGCCACAAATCATGTTAAATGGTGTTTTCAAAGTCGGATTCGTGAGGGTTGGGGGCATGACCAGAAGCTACATGGTACCTTTTGTGATAGAAATTCTCTTGGAGAGAGAATCCACCAGTCGGTATTATACTCACTGAAAATGACAAACCATAACGGTTTTCTCGAATGAGCTGTGGGAGCACTGGGGGCTGGATCATGCTGTGAATGGAGAAACTCTCCCTTATGGGGATCATGCGGGTTGCATGCTTCGATCATTAGAGCTTAGGCAACTTTAGTGGTGCATGCGTCAATTGAAGGGTCAAGGTCATTCTTCTTGAGAAGATAATTATCTGACGGGCCCTAAGCTTTTCTCTCAATCTCATCCCTGATATATAGGAGTTTCCTTCAATAAGTCATCATGGTCCAAGGCGCCTATCACAGACTTAATCACTGTTCCTATGTTCATATGAGATATTGCCAGTTGGAGCTTAAGTGATATTTGGCCTGATCAAATCTTATGTTCTAGCCAAAGTTATTCTGTGATGGCGATTAGAAGCCAGGGTTGCTTTTTAAGAAAGACAACCACCCTTATGGTGTGTCTTCTTCTAGAGGGTTTTAAGAGGGGCTAAAGGTCATTCTACCATCAAGCAGATGGTGTGCTTGGAAAACACTCCCCAGATAAGTCACTGAGGCCTTCAAGAACTACACCTATGTTGATTCCTCTTAGCCAAATCTAACCCTCCTTAGCTTGAATGATACAATTCCTGACTTCATTTAGCTTGGATGATGCAACTCCGATGTTGTTCTTCAGGGCGGGTAGAATCGGACCATTGTTCAGAACTTGGTATGTCTTCTCAAAAAAGAAAAGGTGCCCCACGGTGGTCGCCAAACTGTTGATGCTAAATATCACACAGCCAATTAAAGTCACGGAGTTTATAAAAAAAGGAGGCCGTTTTCTTCTTCGATTTTATGCCTGATTCTGAAGTTAGGATAACCGAGAAATCTGCACACAAAAGAGTCATAAGAGGGCGGAGATGAGTTCCCCCGTGATACCTTCAACGATCAAGTCAGTTGATGAACTTGAGTGGGGTCAAAGAAGAACTGTGTGTTCTTATTTTTGAACAGAGTGTGCTTTAGGGGGTTTTAGATTGCGAACCTTTGGCTATGACGAATAGCATCTGTATATAAAGAGGATGTCAATGACAGATTGGTCACTTCCGCCATACAAAAGACGGTGACAAAGTGTGAGCTGGAAGGTGAGTCATCCTTTGCTCTACGTGTGTCGGCTGGCGACTGGAGGAGAAGTCACTTCGATATGGGAGATGGTGTCTCCGCATTTTCTGGGAAGTGATTGAGATCGTGGCAGAAGACACGTGGGCAGCTGACAAGTCATGGAGACAGTTAGACTAAAATCTGGATAAGGTTTGTCCGATGTGGACTAAAATATTGACATATGTTCTGGGGGAGAGGCTTGAAGCCAGGGTCGAGTCCTCAACTTAGCCGACAGCAGGTAATGTCCCTTAAGTCGTCTGAGAAATGCCCAGTGAGTGGTCGAGTGCTCTAAGTGGGTCGTCCTTGGCGATAGGGTCGACTGATCCCGTCTTTTGTGTCAGCATGAAAGAATGTCGACTTGATGAGTCGGCGGGATCGAGGCCTCTGTTGGGCTTGGGCCACTTAAGTAGGTTTGAGGTTATTTTGCTAGGACTCTTATTGTATCATTTTTCAAATGCCCGTATCTTGGGTGAGTGAACACCATAACATTATTGTTGTAATGTTTTATGTAACTTTATCTTATGTTTTTAAATTATTGAGCTGTAGGTAATTCGCGCGTGATTAAGATAGGGTATAATTAAGGTTATAATAGATTAAGATTTATATAAAATATCTAAAAGTAAAGAGTAATATTAGCCGAGAAAAGATTTTCCCAAACTCGTGCTTTTAAAGAAAATATGATATGATATGATATTTTATTATATTGAAGGGAAAAAAGAAATTTTGAGCCTCTTAAAGTCGGTTTAGTTGAAAATATGATAGCAGTGAAAAAAAAAAAGAAAATTCGCTCGATCACTGGAAAAAGGGAAAAGTTAGAAGCAACAAATTCAAATGCCACGTTTGCATCCTTCGGTTCCTTAGATGGGTACGTGATTTAGCGGATGATTTTATTTGGTCACGGAAAAGGATATTCCCACTATCTATTGCTAGATGATTTTTGCTTGGATAGCAACCTTTATAGATAGCACTGAATCTACTTTGATCTGAAGGAGAGGAAGAGAATTACGAGTAGAATTCTAAAGTCGGAGTGTGGGTTTATACGATTGGAAAGGACACAGAATTGTTTGGAACACCCTAAAATGCAATTTATTTTGTTTTGGTACCAAATTATTTGCAGCTTTGGATATGGATTTCTTTTCTCCGCCTCATGTTATTGTGTTAATCTCGTTTCAAGTCTAAAATGAAACATCCAAATTCTTTCCATGTAAAAGGAATCTGTCAATTTCTACATATATAAATATATATCTATAATATGCAGGGTATCTCACCCTGTTTTCAGTCAAAAAAAATTTTGTGAGCCGAAACCTAGACAAACATAATAGTATCGATTTTTTTACCCGAAATCAGTTTTAATTTCATGGGAATTAAACTTAGGATGCTTAATTTGATACAATGTCAGAGCACCGTACTCCACTAAAACGTAAAAGTTGTGCTAAGGCTGTAGAAACTAGAATTTTATATTCTAACAAACAAACTAGCTATAAATATGTTGTATTTTGAGCAGCAATTTGGAATGATATTGTTAATCTATTACCCAAAAGAAAAATAAATAAATAAATAGAATGATGCTATTATTAGATGTCTTTGGCAATAAATTAATGATCATGATTCAAGATTAATTCGGGTTATGAGAGGTTAATAAAAACTGGCACCCACAAGAACACTCCGGAACAGAAAGATGTAAAAACATTTGCGTCAATCCCAGTATTACAGTATAATTAAGGGTAAATCTCACAAAGCCCCCAATGAGCTTGGGTGTTTTACACTTAACTACCCAACTACTTGAAAATATCATTTAGCCCCTAAAATGCTTGGGAAATCCAGAAAACTACCAAAGCATTTTGATTCTTTTCACTTAAACCTTATTGCAGCATTTACCATATTTTTTTGTCAATGTCCATACCCTGAAGCAAAATATTAGGAAAGAAAACTAGGGATCAGGAGTTTCAACCTGGGATGCGCATATCCTGAGGCAAAAAGTTAAGAAAGAAAATTAAGGAATAGGAGCTTCAACTCCGAGTGCAAACACGATCTTTTATTTTTTATTTTTATTACTATTTTTTGAAAGAAGACATAGGGCGAGATGCCCTATTCAATTCATTACCTAAAAATAAGCTAGAAAGTCTTAGATAAGCTAGAGAATAAAGTTAGACCAAATATCAATTAATTCATATCCGTGAATAGGGAGTGGGTCATTGTTAAATAATGTTAGGGGCACACCACAAACCACAATCCCAACCACACCCCCCTCTCTCATCGCTACAGTAAACCGGGCTTCACATTGGATTTTAAAATTTTAAAATCCAATGTGAGGCCCGGTTTACTGTAGCGATGAGAGAGAGGGGGGTGTGGTTGGGATTGTGGTTGGTGGTGTGCCCCTAACACCACTCGTCATTGTTATCACCTATTATTTAGATTATAGATGGTTAATATATACCATGTTAGCCTATGCTCTAGCAGAGCTAAGATCAGTAGAAAAATAGTTTACAAAAGGAGTACTAGCTGCTCACTGTGGCATAAAAGTATAAACTAAATATACAAACATTATTTTTGTTTTTTTTTTTCCATCCGTAACAAAACTTAACAGCGAGTACGGCTAACCTCTAAACTTTTGGATGCCTCACAGAACAAGGTGGAAATTTAATACTTTTCTCATCAGGCCACCAGAATCTAATTAAACAAGTAATTAAAATATCAATGAAATGTCAATGGGAGAAAGCAGGCCAATAGGCAAACACTCTCACGTTTAGGCATGTGCAATTTATAGGCAGCACTCCTTCGTCCAAACAGACAAAAGGTCCATTGAGAAAAGTTCAAACTTTTTGTAGGTCGTGTGAGACACCCCAGAATCTAGGAGGGTTTTGTGAGGTAAAAAAGAGTCCAGGTGTTATTATGTGCGAAACCTTCTTAAATTTTCAGAATAGGGAAGAAAATAAAGGCTTATCCCAACTAAGTACGTTATTCTATCCCCCATTTGATCTTACCAAATAATATTGCAGAAATTTGATAGAAGAATATTGCATAAACAATTTCCATCTAGTTAGTAGCACGTCATAAGTTTTTTGATGAAAAATAGGGCAGTTAGCCCTATCATGTATGTATTATATAACTGAAAGTAACCCAAAAATACATGAGGAGTTATCTAATTATGATTTGGACGGGAGCTCCAAACTGAAGAAAAAAGCCAAATCAGAAGTAGATAACGAGGATGACTATATACAATCTAAACAAAAAACACAACAAAAATCATGGGATGATAGCTGCAAAAGATCAAAAGAGGCAAAAGAGGCAAAATGTTGGGTTCTCTTCTTATCCGTTGTTGTCTTGACTGGACTCTAGGATGTTAGAGAGGGCAGAGGAACGAATGAGGTTCTTCAGCTTGATCATCTTCTTGGAAGAGGGAGCACCTGACCAGAAAAGAATGAAGTTAACAACTTTGTTGAGAATTAGCTTGGGATTGGTGGTTAAATTAGAGAAGATGCAATCATTGCGAGCTTTCCAAATGACCCAGCAAACGGTGGGAAAACAGATAATCCAGAGATGACGAACAGGGGCCTGAATGGATGAGTCTGAGCAAATGGACAATCCCTGACTATACTGGAGGGGAGGTGTTGTAAACCAATCTTAGAGAGGATGAGATTCCATGTTTGGGAGGCCAGATTGCACGAAAGGAAGAGATGGTCATGTGATTCAGGTTCACTGCAGAAAGAGCACTTGGGATCAGATAGCCAACCTTGCGATGCCAACCTATCTTTGGTCTTCAGTTTCTTAAGGCTCAGGAGCCAAAAGAAGATTTGAACTTTGCTAGGCAGCACTCTGTTCCAGACAATGCTGTTATATTGGTAACGTAGACCCCCATCTACGAGCATAGAGTATGTGGACCTTACAGAGAACATATGTGTGTCTGATAAAGCCCATAAAGGTTTGTCTGGAGAAGGAGAGGGGAATAAGTTGTTGTCGACTAGCAGGTGCATGAGAGCTTGCACTTGCTCTCTGTCAATGCCGTGAGCAGGTCTTCTGATAATGGGTTTCCATGTCCACCTGTCTTCCTGAGCCGTAGCACGTCATAAGTTGGATGAGATATCAACATCTTTTTCTTTTTTCCTTTCTTTTATTTCTTTTCTTTTTTCTTTTTTTGCCTTCAAGCTCTAAACTCTCAAGACACTTTGTATGACGAGAGGCGTATCTTCAAAGGTTTAAAGGATAGAGAAGCGTGATAAGAAGTAAGATAAAGATTAAATGCTAAATTATGTTTAAACCAAATATATAATGCAAAACGTTATCAAAACCTAACCACCATGACATAAAATATTTTGGATACTCAAACGTTCTGACAAGTTTTCTCTTCTTGGAGATATTAATCAACCTCAATGACGAGCAATCAAGAGATACCTTTGCAATCCATTGAACATTCAACTTAAAACTTAAGCATCCTCTGTACTTCCTTTTTAGGTAGAAGTATTAAAAAAAGAAAAGAAAAAAAAAGAAAAGGAAAGAAAGCATGACTTAAAGATTTCTAAATTCTATTTTGGACAACTGTACTCAACGATATGCCTGGAGTAAAATACTCCAATGATCTAAGAAATACAATTGTCACAAGCATGCTGTTAGGAAATATCAGATACGCTCTGATACCCGTTGTTGGGGATTCAAACTACCAAACGTTGGTACAACTGCTCCTTAGCTATTCGACCACCTGTCAAATATGAACCCTTTGCAGAATTTGCCCTACCGGATCTTGTGTTAAGGAATGGAAAAAAAAATCATAACAAATCAAAAATAACAAGAACAGAGAACACCGAGTTTTAACGAGGTTCGGCAACTTGCCTACGTCCTCGGGAGCCACACAAATAATTTCTTTTATATTTAAAGAAGATTACAAAGCTTGTACAAGAGTAGATCTTAACTTGAGATCTCTCAAAAGAAGCAAACAGAAAAACTATCTGTTGCTCTTACAAGAGGCGCGAGATTTTACAACAGTAAAATCTCCTCTCTCACAAAATCGCTACAGGAATTAATCCTCTCCAATAACTGAGATTTTCAACTTGAAAATCTCGTGCTTAGCCGCTGCCAAGAAGTCGCTGAGAAGAAAAAATCGAAGAGAGAGAGAGAGAGAGAGCGCGCACTTCTCTTGTGATCTGGGTTTCCCTATTTATAGGGAAACCCTAGGGCCAAGAACGAGTGGGATCCAGCTGGATCCAACCTAACGCGCAGGCGAGCTTTCTCTCAGCAGCAGACGAGATCCCCAAAACGCTCGAGTTCGCCTGCTCAAAGCTCGCTTGTGATTCGTCAGCCGAACCTCGCCTTCGCCCCAACTCCAAGCTCGCCTGTAGGTCGCTAAACCCCGCTTGTAGCTTCATCCTCGCCTGCAGAGGGTCTCGACTTCGCCTGCGGAGAGACCGCTCGAGCTCGCCTGTCGAAGACTCCTCTCTCCTCGCCGGCAGCAAGCCCCAACATCGAGCTCGCCTGCACCTCAGATTTGAGCTCGCCTGTGCCTCAAACGTTCGACCTCGCCTGCAGTCTTTCGAGTTCACCTGAAGCCCTCTGCGAGCTCGCCTGAGCTCATCTTCGCTGTTTGACCTCGCCAGAGATCGCCGTCGACGGGGATAAGGTATGGGTCTACACCCCTTTTTCTAACAATCTCCCACTTGGAGACCAAACCGCCATCAACAAGCTCTCTCTTAACAAGCATCTTCTCCTGTGTGGCTCCGCCCTCATCTCTTACATATGAAGGCCAACTGAAGTTGCGCACAACTCCAATTTCTGAATGGTCACTGCTTTAGTCAACATATCTGCAGGATTTTAGCTCTACAAAATCTTCTCCAACTGTAAGTTCTCGTCCTCAATCATCGAGCGTATGAAGTGGTAACGTAACTCGATGTGCTTCGTTCTGGCATGAAATACTGGGTTTTTGGCAAGGTGTATAGCACTCTGGCTATCACAATAAAGAACTTCGTTCCCCCACTTCAGACCCAACTCTTTCAGGAACCCGGTTAACCAAATCATCTCCTTACTCGCCTCAGTCACTGCGACATATTCTGCATCAGTTGTGGACAACGTTACAATCTTCTGCAAACGTGAGACCCAGCTCACTACTGTCGACCCTAAAGTATAAACATACCCCATGGTGTTTCGCCTTGTATTATTATCACCGACGAAATCCGCATCCACGTATCCCTACAGTACCAGCTCCTTTCTCCCAAAACACAGTGGCATATTCGTAGTCCCTCTCAGATATCACAATATCCACTTCACGGCCTCTCAATGCTGCTTCCCTGGGTTGCTGGCAAACCTGCTCACAACTCTCACTACATGGGCAATATCCGGCCTCGTGCAAACCATTGCGTACATCAGACTACTAATGGCTAATGAATACGACATCTTCCTCATGTGCTCCTTCTCTTCATCAGTCTTGGGTGATTGCTCACCAGATAACTTGAACTGGCTTCCAAGGGGCGTGCTAACGACCTTAGCATTCTGCATGTTGAATCTCTGAAGTACTTTCTCAATGTATTCAAACTGACTCAACATCAACGTCTCCTCAGCCACATCCCGACTGATCCGCATCCTAAGAATCTTCTTCGCAGCACCCAAATCCTTCATGGCAAACTCCTTTGCTAACTGCTTCTTCAGCTTGTTTATCTCCTGTAAACACGATCCTGCAACTAACATGTCATCAACATACATCAATAACACGATATAGTTGGACTCGAACCTCTTGAAGTAACAGCAATGATCTGAATTACATCTGCAATAGCTATTGCTCTGCATGAAGTTATCAAACTTCTTATACCACTGCCATGGAGCCTGTTTCAATCCGTATAAGCTCTTCTTGAGTCTACACACCATCTCTTCCTTTCCTTCCTCAATGAAGCCAACATGTTGCTTCATATAGATTTCTTCATCCAAGTCGCCATGAAGAAAGATAGTCTTCACATCTAACTGCTCAAGGTAGAGATTTTCAGCAGGTATCAAGCTCAACACTACCATGATGATTGTGAGCTTCACAATGGGGGAAAATATCTCCGTATAATCCACTCCTTCCCGCTATTGGAACCCCTTCACGACTAATCTGGTCTTGTATCTCTTCTTTCCATCACTCTCTTACTTGACTCGGTAAACTCACTTGTTATGTAAGGCTTTCTTCTATGCATGTAGCTGGGCTAACTCTCATGTCTCGTTCGAGTGGAGAGAATCCATCTCTTCTTGCATTGCATGCTCCCACTGCTGAGATTCGCTCACTTGCATAGCCTCCTCATAGCATTATGGTTCTCCGCTATCTCTCAAAAGTAGGTAGTCTAGTGACAAGAGATACCTGGGATTCGGTTTGGATACCCTGGATGACCTCCTAAGCTCCTCGCCCTGGGTAGTTGGTTCTGCACCTGGAGTCTCCTCCGTTCTTCAGTCAGAATTAACATTGTCTCCCCATTTGGAAGTTCTTTCAAATCCATGTACTCGGATGCACCCGCATCCATAGTGCTGCTCCCACTGCTTTGGTCAGCCTTGGCATTGTCTCTGTCATTGTACATCACTTCTGTTCGCGGGAAAATTTGTAGCTTTCTTCATTGATGTCATTGTACTC
>BQKN01063748.1:45649-58328 GCA_022839385.1 Asparagus kiusianus | reverse complement strand
TCAAGGTGGCAGCAACAGCCCCAGAAGCAAAAGGCCTCAGAACCGAAGTTTCCGAAGGTCTATTCATTCAAAGAGGATGAAGTTCCCGGTATTTTTAAATACCTTATCAAGAACAACAAGATCAAGTTGCCTCCGGTCCAGGATCAAGAAGATGCTAAAAGAGTTAGTGATCCAAAATACTGTGCTTTTCACAGAGCGGTGCACCACCCTACCAAGGCATGCTATGCTCTTAAAGATAAGATCCAAGCCCTAATCGATGTCGGGGTCATCACTATGAAGCAACCCAAGGAGAAGAAAGTGGGTGCGAATGCAGTATCGATTAGCTTCGGGTCTGTTCCTTTGAACTGGTTCCAACATGAACCAGTAATAAATGCAGCAGTGAAGACGGTGAACGATGATCCTCACAAACAGCGCCAGAAAGGACTTGTACCACATACAGCCCCAAATGGCGAGATTCTTTGGGTTCATCCGGACTTGATTGGAGATGAACAATGGACTGGGACATCTTCCAAGAAAAGGTCAAAAGGAAAAGGTAAGTCTTGTTATGGAGCTTCTGCTATTCCAGGAGAAGATGACGATAGGATTCCAGCCTTCCCACTTTCCGAAGATGAGCAGGAGGCCTTTGTAACCCGGAGCAGGAATGAATATCATTACACATATCCGGATGCTTCTGAGCAACTGGCTAAGCAGGGGGCAACCAAAACAGTTCCTTCCAAGACATTAGCAGAACTGGGAATTGTAGCAACTCCCCCAACACCTGTAGCTACGGAGAAAGTCCAGCAGAAGGAGAAAGGGAAAGAGCCTTTACGTCAAGAAGCCCAAAACCCGAGGCAGTCTCGATTCAATCATCCGATTAGGAGAGACAAACCGGGAAATGCAAGCTCTCCGCCCCATTTTGACATCATGGCGCAGTTGGTCAATATCCCGGCTAGGATAACCCTATACGAGCTGTTGCGTCTTTCAAAGGATACAAGGAAAGCATTACAAGAGGCCTTGAGCGACTCTGAAGCTTTCTTGACTCGAATCAAGCCATCTCCTGAAGGACCGGAGCCGTCAGCTCAACACTGCAATCTCGTGGCGCATCATTTTCCCTACATCTCTTTCACCAAAGAAGACATGCAGACGAAGAACTCAAAGCATGATCGGCCTTTGTATTTCACTGGGCACATTGGCTCCAGCATGGTCAACCGAATCCAAGTCGATCCGGGTTCCGCTGTTAGTATCATGCCATTCCGATTGATGCATCATCTCGGGATACCGACCAGCAAACTAGCCTCCACCGGCACTACGATTTACGGATTCAACACCAGCGGGTCCAGACCCTTAGGAAAGATTCGAATCAAATGCCAGATCGGGGATTTAAAGTCAGAAGTTACTTGTTATGTGATTGACGCGGAAACATCCTACAACTTACTGTTGGGTCGACCTTGGATCCACGGTAACCTTATAGTCCCGTCAACTCTGCACCAATGCCTCAAGTATGTGGACGCAAATAATAAAGTTAAGACGGTGGTCGCGGATAAGCAACCGTTTAAAGGGTTGGAGAATTATTTCACTGATTCCCTTTTATACGGTGCTGAATCCGATACTGAACCATCGACCCAAGGGACGGACAGCGGGGATGAAGCTGATACCGAAGCTGGGTTTGATTACGATGGCGGTTTTGTATTAAATGACATTGTACCCATTGTAATCAATCTTGACGATGAAGAATCATCGGAAAGTAGTTATAATTGGCAACTTGCCGAAGAACTATCAATAAACGATGATTTAGAGTACTTGATGTGTCTTGATAATGTCACTAAAGAACTTTATGATAACCCTGATTTGTATATGCCTCTTCAATCATTTTGCATGACGAAAAAGCAGGTACACGACCCGTGTGGAACGACGCTTGTCATCCCCGTAGGGACAGGGGGTGGAAAGGAGGTCGTTTATGGCAGAGGAAGAGAATCTCCGATACCCGACCACTTCTTGGAGGAGGAAGATGACGATGATAAACCTGCTCCTCATCTATTCAGGTATAACACAAAAGCGCGCGATCTAATGGAGAAGTATGGATATGACTTCAAGCTCGGAGAGGGTCTTTGCTTTGGTCGAGGTCCGCGGGTTCCACCTCGAATGGCCTATGTACAAAAAGTAAAACCCGATGATTATTATCGCCACAAAAGAGGTCTAGGTTATGTCTCCTCATCCGACGACGAGTGTTGCTGGCAAGTCATTGATCAAATTACTAACAAAGCTAGAAACGGATACTCTTCTGACTCTTCTGCTTGGGATTCCGACGCTAGTCTTGATGAAATGTTTAAAAAGCTAATGTCGAACATGGTTACGGTTGATCCAGTGACAATAGAAGAAGACGATCAGATGCCGACTTAGGAAGATCCTTGGGTTCATCACTTAAGCATGCAGTATGGTGATAGGTTCGAACAAAGAGAACCTCCTACCGAAGATCAAGTAGTCCAAGTGAATATGAGAAGCGAGGAAAATCTGAAGCCGATATTCATTAGCGACAGCCTCCTACCCGAAGAGAAAGAAGAGTTAATCTCTCTTATCAGGGAATACATCGATGTGTTCGCCTAGAATTATGAAGACATGCCAGGGCTCGATCCAAACGTAGCAGTACATCGTCTCAATATTAAATCAGATGTCAAACCTATCAAACAACAACAAAGACGGTTTCGTCCGCAAATGATGGAGGCGATCGAAGCCGAGGTTAAAAAGCTTGTCGACTCGAGCTTCATTAGGGAAGAGCAACATCCAGAGTGGCTTGCCAATATTGTCCCGGTTCTTAAGAAGAATGGGAAAATCAGGGTTTGTATCGACTTTAGAGACCTCAACGCTGCCTGTCCAAAAGATGATTTCCTCCTTCCCATCACGGATGTCATTATCGACAATACGTGCGGATTCGAGAGGATGTCTTTTATGGATGGTTTCTCTGGTTATAACCAAATAAAAATACATCCAGACGATGAAAAACACGCCGCGTTCAGAACACCCCTTGGCGTTTTTTGCTACACAGTCATGCCCTTCGGGTTAAAGAATGCAGGTGCTACATATCAGAGAGCCATGTCAAAGATTTTTCAGGAGCATCTTCGGAAGACTGTCGAATGCTACGTGGATGATTTGGTCGTGAAAAGTCGTGATAAGAAAGATCACATTAAGGACTTGAAGACCATGTTCGACTTGATGCGAGCCCATTAATTGAAAATGAATCCTACCAAGTCTTTCCTCGGAATGTCCAGTGGTAAATTCCTGGGATTCGTCGTCACCACCAAAGATATTCACATTGACCCTGATAAAGTAAAGGTGATTAATGAATTACAACCGCCGAGAAACCTCAAGGAGCTCAGAGGACTGCAAGGGCGATTAGCTTATATCCGTCGGTTCATCTCGAACCTTTCAGGAAAATGCCAACCGTTCTCCAAGCTCACAAAGAAGGGCGTGTCGTTCGTATGGGACGACGCTTATCAAAAGGCATTCGAGAGTATTAAAGAATATCTCTCAAAACCTCCCGTACTCGTCGCACCGAAATCAGGCAAACCATTCTTGATTTATGTCAAGGCAACGAGCCACTCATTAAGTGCATTACTTGCACAAGATGACGATAACGGTCATGAGCAGGCGGTATATTATTTAAGCCGGACCATGGTAGGCGCTGAATCTCGATATCCCATGATCGAGAGAGAATGTCTCGCTTTAGTGTTCGCTATTCAGAAGATGCGGCATTACCTGGTTGGACAGACCATTTATGTCATCTCTAAAGTTAACCCAGTCCGAGTATTCATGACTCAACCAGCTTTTATGAACTGGCGGTTAGCAAAATGGGCCTTACTCTTGTCTCAATATGACTTACATTTTAAACAACAGAAGTCAGTAAAAGGACAGGCCATCTGTGATCTCCTGGCAGCTAATCCAACTACGGACACCGCCGAGATATATGACGACCTACCCGATGAAACCCACGAAGTCAACACAACTTCGTACCAACAAGTATGGCGTTTGTACTTCGATGGCGCTTCCCGAGCAGCTATTGTAACAGGTACTCTTGGATGTTCTAAGGTCTCCTCCGAAGTTGGAGTTGTTTTAGTTTCCCCAGGAAAACATGTGATGCCTCGAGCCTACTCGTTAACCGAGCCATAACGTAGCCGAATATAACGCACTGATTATAGGACTCAATTTCGCTAAAGAGCTAGGGGTTGAGTATCTTGAAGCTTTCGGGGATTCCCAACTGATAGTTAAACAAGTCCAGGGGGAGTATGAAGTCCGAAGTCAGGATTTAATACCATATCACAAGATGGCAGTGAAATAGCGGAATCATTTAAAGGATTCTTCATCGAACACGTGCCACGATTACAGAATACCTACGCAGATGCATTAGCAGCATTAGCAGTATCTCTGGCACAGCCTCCCGGGACAGAACAGTTTGTTACGGTAAGAACTCACCAACTCTTAGTGCCGCTTTACGATGAAGATGACAAAGAAGAAGGGATTCAAGAGGTGCACGCAACTCAGGCTGAATTCGAACCCCAAGATTGGCGTTTCCCCATCATCGATTACGTCTTGCATGGAATCTTACCAAAAAATGTGAAGGAAAGAGATTCGATTCGACGAAGAGCACCAAGATTCTACTATAACACGGAGAATCGAACGTTATACCGCAGGGGGTACAACGGATTGCTAGCGCGTTGCTTATCAACTAAAGAAGCTGAAGAAGTCCTTAGAGAGGCACATGAAGGAGAGTATGGCGCACACCAACCTGGCCCCAAGCTTTATGACCGCATCAGAAGAATGGGATATTTTTGGCCTTTCATGATGAGTGATGCAATCGCGTATGCCCGAAAGTGTCATGCATGTCAAACACATGCGGATTATATGCATCAACCTCCGGAGCATCTGCATCCTTCGGTAACGTCATGGCCGTTTGAGACTTGGGGAATGGATATTGTTGGCCCTATAAATCCCCCGTCAGTCAAAGGTGATCGGTTCATCCTGGCAATTACCGATTACTTCTCCAAATGGGCTGAAGCGGTTCCACTCAGAGAAGTTAAGACGAGCAACGTCATTGCATTCATCAAGCACCATATCATATACCGACATGGTGTTCCGAGACGAATCATACATGACAACGGTCCTCAATTTGTCAGCAACGCCTTCATCAAGTTTTGCGAGAAGTTCAAAATTCGGGACGTCTCATCGACAGCTTACAATCCCACAGCGAATGGATTGGCTGAAGCCTTCAATAAAACTATCATAAAGCTTTTGTCAAAACTCGTGAAAACTAATAAACGAGATTGGGATGACAAGCTTGGCGCGGCTCTATGGGCCTATCGTACTACGGTACGCATACCGACCGGCGCAACCCCGTATTCCTTGGTGTACGGGTGTGAAGCAGTCCTCCCGTTAGAAATAAAAATTCCATCTCTTCGGATCGCTCTTGCAACCCAGATGACGACTGAAGAACAACATCAGAAACGTCTCGAGGAACTCGAAATGCTCGATGAAAAGTGCCTAGAAGCTCAACAACATATTGAGTTTTACCAAGCCAGAATTTCTCGAGCTTTCGACAAAAAGGTCCGACAGTGGAGTTTTAAAGAAGGAGATTTGGTTTTAGCTGAAAGACGGCCTATGATCCTTAACTCCAAGAAGAAGGGCAAGTTTGAACCCCAAATGGGAAGGGCCATTCGTAGTAGAGACAGTTTACTCGAATGGCGCATATCGCCTAGCCACCAAGGACGGTGACCGGCTTATGATGCCAATAAATAGTAAATTCCTGAAAAAATACTATCCTTAGTATCTTCAGGATAACTAATGTATCGGGAAGTTCCCGGAAGAATACCACATGTGGTATTCTTAGGGATAACCCAGTCACTGTAGAAGAGATGAATAAGAAATCCACGCTCGAGCTCCGAACGTCGAAATACTTCTTCTTATTGTCAAATTCTAACTCTCATGAGTTATTTTTGTGAGACGAGATCTAATCTTTCGATAGGTTAATCTTCCCTCACCAAGCCATCCACTGATCAAGCTAATTGACGGTGGATTCACCATAATTCCTATCTGCCAGTCATTGGTAATTCTCAGACTCAACATGTTAGGTCCTAATCACTTAACATTGAAGTCTCCCTTTGGGTGATAGTACGAGTTGGCATTCCTATTGCTACCTGTATTCCACTCTCTTTGCTTTCAGGTCAAACCTATAAAAGTTAGGACCAAAGTCAAATTCCCCTCTCGATTCCTCACATGAACGAGAGGTCCACTTTCAGTTCGGACAATCAAACCTATAAAAGTTAGGATTGTTCCCAATCTCACTGGGTCAAGCCTATAAATACCAAGGCTAAGACCAGGTCATTCCTTTTCGATAAACGAAAGTCTGCTTTTGTTCCTTTTTCCACCAAACCTATAAAAGTTAGGGTCGAAATTAGGCTTTATCCTCAATGAATGATGGATTCTTTTGATTCAAATGACCAATCCTATAAAAGTTAGGGCCGTTTGAACCTCTCCGATTCTCGGAGTGGAGATCCCACTCTTAGTTTCGTCCTTTTCGGATTCTGGGGGTGGAGATCCCACCTTGAGTTTCCTTTCCAGCTGTAGGTAGAATATAAAATTCTTCCTCTTTAGTACCGGGAGATAGAATATAAAATTCTTCCTCTCTCATTTTCCAGTTTGTCTTTGTTCTTAAAAAAGACATAATTCCTAATCTCCAGTCCGGGCACTTTGTGCACGAGGAATTTTATCTCGACTCCTAAATAGAGATAAGTCTACGCCTAACACGCGTTGCCGGTTTAGTCTTTCACCGATTGAAAAAGACACCAGGGTCTAAACCTAGAGAATTTTATCCCGAATCCTAAGTAGGGATAAGTCATCACCTGACACGCGATGCGGGGTACCTTTTCCCTATGAGTTGATGGCTGGGGGTTTGCTAAAAATCCTGTAAATCTTATCATTGCTGGGTTCAAAACAAATAAAGAAATATCATAAAGGAATCAAAACACCGAGTCTCTACTAATAGATCAGGTCAAAACGTACAATAAAAAGACTATTAGCCCGAAGGCAGTCGGCGGCTAAGAACATGAGATTTTAACTTAGAAAGCTTGTCTATATAACTCTGTTCTAGTTCTACTTGCAGGTCAGCTCGGATGGATTCTTCAGAATTGCTCAAGATCCTCGCAGCTTCATTCTTCAGCTTCATCAATCTCTCCTGCGTAGGCCCTAATCTCTCAAGCATCTGCTCGTGAGACCTCTCTAGTCCAGCCAACTCTTCCGCCATGATATCAACAGACTCCTCGGCATGCTTCAAGGCCTTCCTCAATTTGTCTACCTCCTCACGCTGAGAGTCCAAAGAACTGAGTAACCCGGCTCTGTCAGTATCCTTTCTGGCAATACCAGCCATCAGCTGTATGACGGAATGCTCATATGACTGAAGCTCACGGCCAATGGAAGATCTCAAATCACGCCATTGCGACAACCTATGCTCCAACTGAGAAGACACGAAAGAAGAAGCTCCGCTAGCCTGTAGCTCCTCCAACTCTCGGAGTTCAGACTCCAGGACAATAAAATCAGCAGTGAGAGAGTCAGCTAACTCCGAATATCCGTCATCTCGGATCATCGTCATATAACGAGAAAGAGAACGTCTGTACTGATCAAAACCGTATCCTTGATGAAGAACCTTCTCGATCATGCTGTTAAAAAAGACGACGAAAGAGTTGAGATCCATCCGGAATACATCTCCGCTGGGATCGGAATCAGACAAGATGGCAAGGATATGATCATATGGAGAAGGCCGAGATCCTACAAGCAACAGTATGGAAAGCTAAGAGATTATCGAATACGATAAGGAAATTTAAAGGCGAATTCTGAGCATACCAACGCCAACGGAGGTACCCTCGGGCTGAGGTCCGACAGGCTCCGAGATAACGACAGGAGTAGTCATCGAGGGCATATCGACCCCTGTAGGAAAATCGGTCATATCTCTCGGCTGTGGCGGGGAGACACCACTCTCATGCAAACTATCGGTCCCAGAAACTGTAGTGGTATCAGGCACAACGGCTGGTCCTAGAGTTACAAGTCTTTATTAGTCAAAATGAAAATTCGGACAAATAAGGAAAATCAGGATGATAAGATCGTACGCATACCTGCAAGTCCATCATCCTCAGATGCAACGGGAATGCCAGGAGTCATAAGGGTATCGGTCCCAGTGGCTGGTCCTATGATTACACCCCTCTATTAGTCAAAAAAAAATTAGATGAATGAAAAGGAACATGACGTCCTAAATCGTATGCATACCTGCGAGTTCGTCACTCCGAGGTAAATTAGATATGCCAGGGATCGTTACTGAATCAGTCTTAATAGCTGGAGCTGTAATATTAATCCTTCATTAGTCAAAAGATCAAGCAAAATGAAGGGAATCAGATATATACCTGTGAATGAATCACTCTCAAAGGGTGGTCCCACGGTTCTTCTGGTGGCCTGCTCAGCCAACATGTCGACTAATAATCCAGCGTCAGGTCCCGAGAAACTCGGTGCAGAGGCACACCGCTGTTCCTCGAAACCTACATCATGAAAGGTCCCATCCTCAACTGGCTTCTCTATTACGACATCTGCAGAATAATTTAAGTGTTGGACATATGTATAAGAAGATAGAGAAGAAGGAAAAGCTCAGAAATACCAGCATCAGGAACAGAAGATTCTTTTTCCATGCTTGGATTCTTCAAGTAATCTGAAAGAAAACCAAGCACAAAAAATATATATATATATATAATGAATCATGAATGCCCTAACTCTTCTAAATACTACTCGAGGAGGGTATCATCGGATGTAGATATACCTGAACATGGAATGGTGTGCTCAACACTGTTCACCTGCTCAGTATCAATGTTTGCATCAACATCCATGGAATCGTCATGAATGGCGTCACACATCTGCTGCATGAAGCTATCTATGTTTTCAGAACCAGGGAATACAGGGTCCGGTAGAAGTTCGCCCTCTTCAAAGAATCCTGGAACATAAAACATAATTACGAATCCCAGAAGGTAAGTCATCTTAAAGCAATGAAAACAATGAAATATTACCTTCCTCTCCGTCGGCAATGTCTCCTAGATCCACTTCATAGAGGCGCCGACCGACGTGTGGTTTATGAGCAGTCTTCTTCTTCTTCGGAATACCAGCCCTCATAGAACCAACGGGTCGTTCATGCACGGACTTGCCACGCGTCTCAACATGCGTAGGAGCTTGGCCGCTAGGCCCGGATCTCGCACAACGAGAAGCGAGCGACTCATGATCGTCGACTGTCCTACTTGAAGTGATAAGGGTCATTTCATTAAGTTGATACCAATTGAAGTTGAGAAAGAAGATCAAAGAGCATGACAAACCTGCATCAAGTTCTTCTTTGTCGGTATCTGTATCCACATACTCCTCCTCAGAAGTCTCATCATCATCATCAGTAGGAAGGAGCTCTTCATCATCTTTGCTCGAGAGAGAAGGTTTGGCATGCCTCTTCCTCTGTTTCCTAGCAAGCTCAGCCTTACGAGCAGCCATCATAGTGACCTGAACCCAGTGCTCAGACTGCAGCTCTGAAAGACTCCTCACACCTATGGATTCATTGGCAGAAAGGAACCACTTGCAACTGAGGAAAGTAATCAACGGCTTGTGCCTATATGAAGGAAGAGCAAAGTGGGCTCCGGTGCAGCCCACCATAGTCCATAGCCATGCCCGTACGCCGTCAATAAGCCCTCCCTCAACCTTCAAACCACAGCTCGGATTCCCAACATATAGTTGGTTATAGCCGAACTGACGAGCAAAACGACAGGGAAGGTAAGGCTCTATGTGGCAACGATTCTTTACCCGGAGAACGAGATACCCAACACGGATGTTCACTAACCAGCGGAAACAACCAACGTCGAGAACAGTCTGATTAGTTCTGGGTTTCTCCTCATCAATCAGCACATCACCATAGCGACCCGAAAAGTGAGGAAAACACTTGAAGAACTCCCAGCTCTTACGAACTTGAAGCTCTCGTTATACATCACTGAATTTATTCCCGAGCCATCTGCTCCTCTCTAACAGCTGCACGAAAGGAACGGGGACATCAACAACGCTGGGCGCCGACATCAAGTCAGGACGGTGAAGAACAAGCCACGCCATCAGATACGCATAAGGAAGCTCGACCTTCGGACAAATAAGCTCGGTCGATGGTTCAGAACCCACCTGTGTAAAACCACTGACCAGATACCTAAGCCCGCAATGGATGCCAGCAACCATCGCTGGGAGCAGAGAAAGCTCCCTCCCGTAAGCTAGCTGAACTGCGGGGAAGATCACCTCGAGAGGTAAGGCGTCTGAAAACTGGTACGGAATAACACATTTCTTCAACCAGAGGGCAAGGTAGCCCGCTAGCAGAGTCCGGGGCTCAATGGACTTCTGTGCACGGCGGAGGAACGAGCGAAACTTGGTTCCTGCAGGAAAAGCTCCCTCAGCACTGGTAATGGTGTAAGAACGAGCCTCAGCCTTCTCCATCAACTCATTAATGGCGGTAGGGGTCAAGACATCTAACTCACGAATGGGCTCGCCGGAATCACCCTCCAAATTCTGGAACAAATAGACAGCAAACTGCTTCAAGCTGATCTGCCTTTTGCTCTTCGCTGGAGGAGAAATCTTGATCAGGGAGGTATGATAATGGCAGGTGAGGTCCCAAAGAGTATCGTACATATCGGGAGTATCCTTCTTCAACCACTCCAACTGCTGGTTCGAGGGAAAGTACTCCTGGTATGGACAATCCCCAATCGGAAGACCAGAAACCTGATACATCTCATGTAAGGCCAACCCTAACTCTCCGCCGCTGGTCAAGAACGTGTTACTGTCGGGCATGTATGTCTCCAACAACGCCAAGAAATGGCGGCAGCTGACCGTACATGGTGGCTCGTATAGGTGCATACAATCCACTGCTCTTCAAATCCTTCTCCCAGCGCCCCAAGACGTAACTGGTCATGCGCGTCCACCATCCCTTGGCTTGTGAGAAAGCCTAACCATAGCATCTATAATCTGGTGGAGGTAACCTTCTCCTAAGATGAGCCAGACGATTCTTCACGGTAGGAGCAGCTGCTGATACCTCGCCTGGGGGTGTAGTGTTAAGACCCATGATCCCTGGTTGAAGACCACGAATATGATGATACCCAGCAGAACCAGGAGTCTTATGATGAGAGGTATATCCACACTGAACTCGCTCAGCATCATCGGTAAGATGCCAAGACATCTGTTGCTCCACGGCCTTTCCCTCCAAATGAGTGAAAGAATACTGACAAGGAATGGAGGGAATATACAGGAGAGCTCCTTCGTCAAGATTCAGCCAATGCTCCTCGGTAAGAGTCAACGTAGCAGGATCCTCAGTGTGATCTCCGAACAGAAAACTGGGCTTCTTTAAAGCCTGAGTAGAAGTAGAATCCGTGGTAAAAGGAACATCTGTGATTAGCTGGCGTAAGCAATGACGTCCTCCATCCCGTATCAAACGACAAGATTCGTCGGAGCGATCTCTATCAAACTGGGAAAGCGGACCAATAGCCTACGCGCGCGATGGATGCAGAAGAGAAAACTTCCCCACTACAACCGGAGATGGCATGAGGAGGAAGACTGCCCGGGGGAAACTCGACTGTAACAAAACAAAGATAGAGTTAGAAAATTATTCAGGAATTAAATCCATCTCATAAAGAGCAAGATAAGATCATCCAAGGGAAATTGGAGTGACGATTTTGAATGTCCTACACCGGTAGAGCGGTATGCATCATCACGTAAATAACGTGGTAACATACACCAACCTACAAAGTGTAAGACGATACGAAATCGCCCCAAGATACCAGAAGACTTGAATTGACCAATCAAAACAAGTCCGAAACCTCGACCCCCGCGAAGGAGGGTGTCGGTTCTTCCTTCATGACCCGCGAAGGGATCAATCGGGGATACAGAAAATATAAATTCTCACCCCCAAAGAAAGATGCCGCTGGAGAAGATGCCGTGGGAACCTCTTCCTCGATGTGCTGCGAATGGGAACGACTCCTATGAAGTCGATAACGACGTGGAGACATCGAGAATCTGCAATAGAAATTAGCAGGTCAAGTATAGTCATGAATCTGAATATCCGAAATTTAAAAGGGAAATTAAGAACTTTAACTAGAATCCTATGAATAAATAGGATTTTATAGTTGAGATCTAATTAAACCTACAAATTTCGTGCATGCAAAACAATGATCATGATAGATTTTGGTGAAATACCCAAAATACCCCTCGTATTCAAGGCTAAATTCTGGTCAAGGATACACTCGAATTGGGGAATGGTCATCATATTTGTTCATCTAGCACCCTCGACATCTCACAATTTTGGTTAATTTTGCAAATAAACCCTTTTTATAAAATTTAGCCAATCTTGCAAATAGACCCCTCCACAAATTTTGGTTTAGTTTCCGCACACCTCTCTCAAAACTTCGGTCATAGGTTTGTGATCTAAACTTTTGGAATTTTAGTCTTGAAATTTTAGCCCTTTTGCAAATAAACCCCCTATACTTTGTGGGTTGCTCTTTTGCAAATAAACCCCTCAAACAACATTGAATCTTTCACATGCAAACACCTCTCAAATTTCGGCCAAAGGGGGGGTAAAATTTCAGTCCTAAATTCCAGTCCACTTTGCATAAAA
>BQKN01063748.1:22859-35649 GCA_022839385.1 Asparagus kiusianus | reverse complement strand
AATCATTTCAACTATCATCTCAATACTTCATGATAAAGAGAGAGAGAGAGAGAGAGAAAACGAAAATAATAAAATAATGCTCATCATATTTTAATAAAAAAAGAAAGAGAGAGAGAAGGGTATTATGGTCTTAACATATTTTAATGTCTTGGGTTTTGTATTTTGGGGGTTCAGAGAACATAATCTTTATTTTTGAAGGTAAAACACCCGTTGACAAAGTCTTGGGGGTGGGAAGCACGTTTCCTTAGCTTTTGGGGGCTGGAAGCATTTTTCCCTTAATAATGTAAGACTCATGATAGTTTTCTAAAATATAAACAAAATTAGCATATACGTACATATACATATATATATATATATATAACTACTTCTTAAGGGACGGTTGCCTTCTGTACCAAGTTTTTGGTTTATAACCTCAATTGGTCATAATTTCTAAAAATCCAATGATATCCTTCTAGCTTACAATTTTATATCAAGGGTCCAATTGGAAAACAACAAAGTTCAAATTCGAGCCCCACCTTCATATATATATAACTTCCCACATAATGAATCCTTAAAAAAATTCTCTCTACCGATCTAATACCTCTTTGCCTCCATATACCTCTTTGCCTCCATATACGAACTTCCTCCTCAAGATACCAGCTTTCATCTATCTCCTCTCCATTTAAAATCTCCACCACGCGAAAATATAGGGAGTACTACACATCGGATATCCCCAGTCCTCAAGGATTCAATCAATTTCTTCTCCATGATCTGGCACAAATTTCCTCCTTCATCTTTTCATTTTTTTCCCATTTACTAATTTTTAAGGTCTATTCTTTGCTCTATTTTTTCATCAACACCATGAACACGAGTAGAAAAAAATTGTTGACTCTTAAGTTTACGAACTTAGAACTCTCCCAAATGAAGACAACAAACTTTTATTTCTTCAATTTTTTCTTGATCAAACAAGGATTACAATAGCCCTTTATATAGGCTTCAAAAACAAAACATATATGCATACCAATAGTCACAAATTAAACTCCTTTTTTAATATCATAAAGATAAAATATCATTAAGGAGTGAGTAACTCTTATTCTTCCATAACCTATGTCTCTTGCCCTTCTAAACTTATGACCTTGCACTTCTAAAACTCATGCTGTTAACCTCATTTATTCTAACATTTTAATTTGATATTCCAACACGCCCCTTCAAATCAAAATATCTTTATGCCAAGTATGTCTCTTAGCCTTATGAAAGTTTCACCTGATAATGGCTTGGTGAATATGTCTGTTACTTGTTCAGTGGTGTGACAATGCTTCAGTTCAACGGTTTTCTGCTTTACATGGTCTCTGAGAAAATGAAACCGTGTATCTATGTGTTTGCTCCTCCCATGATGTACTGGGTTCTTTGCAAGCTGGATGGCTGATTTGTTGTCCACAAAAATTACGGCCGAGTCTTCTTGTGGATGATCCAACTCCTTTAATATGTTTCGCAACCAAATTACTTCACATACTGTAGATGTAGCCGCCACATACTCTGCTTCACATGAAGATAAGGCTACAATTCCTTGCTTCTTTGAGGTCCATGAAAATACAGTTGACCCAAGATAGAAGACATGGCATGTGGTGCTTTTCCTCTCATCTTGGTCACCTCCCTAGTCACTATCTGAGTAACCAACTAGTTGTGCATTTTTATCATATGCATAGAAAAGACCCAAGTTGAGTGTATCTTTGATATACCTTAGTATCCTCTTAGCAGCTAGCCAGTGAGACTCCTTCGATGTCTCCATGTAGCGACTCACAAGTCCAACTCCATAAGTAATATCGGGCCTTGCGATCGTTAAGTATCTCAAGCTGCCAACTAGACTTTTAAAAAGAGTTGAATCCACGAAACATCCGTCTCCTTCTCTTGAGAGCTTCATTCTGATGGCTACTGGGGTGTTCACAGGGTTGCATTCATTCATCTTGAACTTCTCTAAGATCTCCTTCATGTAATTCTTCTGGGATATAAAAATCCCCTCTTGTTACTGCTTCACTTTAATGCCAAGAAAATAGGACATCAATCCATTGTCCATCATCTCAAATTCATTGAACATTGCCGTCTTGAATCCAGCAAGCATCTCGGTACTGCTTCCTGTGTATAATAAATCATCAACATAAAGACAATTTATTAGAAATCAGTCTTTATGGTTCCTCTTCATGTAGATGACATGTTCATAGAGACATTTAATAAAGCTGTTTTGATGAAGATAGCCATCAATTTGGACATTCCACGCCCGTGGTGCCTGCTTTAAGCCATACAAGGCTTTCTTCAAATGGTACACTTTGTCTTCTTACCTTTTCACAAGAAAGCCTTCTGGTTGTTGTGCGTACACTTGTTCCTCAAGAACGCCATTGAGGAATGCTGACTTGACATCCAAATGATATATATTCCACCTGTGATGAGTTGCAAGTGAAATTAATAGTCTCACCGTATCCAGTCGAGCAACCGGAGCAAAGACTTCTTCATAGTCGATGCCGTACTTTTGTTTGTTACCTTTCGCTACAAGCCTCGCCTTATACCGATCAACTTCACCATTTGTTGTGCGTTAGATCTTGTACACCCACTTGACCCCTATTGCCTTGTGATTTTGTGGAAGTGTTGTCAACTCCCAAGTGTCATTCTTTTGGATGGTGTGGATCTCCTCCTCCATTGCTGTTTGCCAACAATCTTCTTTTACGGCTTCTTGGAAGGTGTGAGGTTCACGATCAGCATATAAGCAGAAGAGATTTAACTCTTTGTCTTCTTCTATCTGCTCATAGATCTCCCTGAGGCTTCTCATTTTGATGAGACCTCGTTGCATGGTAGATCTGCTGCTACTACATTCCCCAAAAGATGGAGAACCTCTTGCAGGAGAGGGTGTAGAATGTAGAGAAGATGGTGGTGTAGCTAGTGATGGTTCCTCATGTAGAGACTCATCAGGTTCATTCACCACGGGTTGATCTTTGGTAGTCTCTTTATTGCTCCAGTTTCATACTTCTTCTTCATTGAAGACAACGTCTCTACTAACAACTAGTTTCTTGGTTAGTGGATTGTAGAGCTTGTATGTCTTCGACTCCTTGCTATATCCGATGAAAATACATTTTTCACTGTAATTGTCAAGCTTCTTCCTTTTGACTTCAAGTACCGGAGCATATGCAACACACCCAAAAATTCATAGGTGCGCCACACTAGGTGTGTAACCGCTCCATGCCTCTTGAGGTGTCCTGTTCTTCACTATCTTCGTGGGGCATCGGTTGAGCAAATAAGCTGAGCAAGCCACAGTTTCTGCCCAGAACTGCTTTGGCAATCCCTTTTCTTTGAGCATGATTCTTATCATGTCGAGGATGGTCCGGTTCTTTCTTTCTGCAATACCATTTTGTCGTGGTGTGTAGGTAGTAGTAAACTGTCTCTTTATACCTTGCTCCCTACAATATTCTTGAAACAGATTTGAGGTGTACTTACCACCTCGGTCAGATCGAAGAATTTTTAGCTTGTGGCCGCTCTCTGCTTCAACTAAAACTATAAAATGCTTGAATGTAGTAAAGGAAATAGATTTTTCTTTAAGAGTGTACACCCACAACTTTCTACTGAAGTCATCAATGAAGGTTATAAAAATATCTATTACCTCCCAAAGAGACGGGATCAATCGGCCCGTAGATGTCGGTGTGAATAAGTTACAATGGTGACTTTGCTCTCCATGATTCTCCACTGGGAAAAGAAGTCGTGGTTGCTTGCCAATTACATAACCTTCATAAATATGATTCGGTAGATCGATTGTTGGTAAACTTCGTACCATGCCAGCTGTAGACAGTAACTTCAGGCCGCTGAAGTTTAGATGGCCGAAGCGAATATGCCACCTCCATGACTCATTCTCCATGAGTCCTTGAAAACACTTGTCGAATTTCGTGTTTAGATGCAAGGGAAACATACGATTCCTTATCATCTTAACACAAGCTATGAGGCTTCCATTTGCATTTTTTAACAAAAGATGGTTATTCTTCATATATACTTTGTATCCCTTTCCGAGTAATTGACCGATTCTAAGAATATTACTTTTCATGTTAGGAATATAGTAAACATCAGAAATATACTCTGGCTTACCATCCTTTTGGTAGATTTTAATCTTCCCTTTGCCTTCAATAGTGAGTTTTAAAGAATCTCCGAGGCTCACACTTCCATGAACTCCTTTTGCGAGTTCCATGAAAAAGTCTTTCTTCCCGCACATGTGGTTGCTAGCACCCGAGTCAAGGTATCAAGCATCATTCTCAACACTTGAATTATCATTAGCAAGAAGAAGCGTAGAGTTGTTACCCACATCATTTGTTGCTTTGGCAATATTGGTTTTGTCTTCAGTTTTATGCCAACAATCTGAAGCATAGTGTCCAAACATGTGACAGTTATATCACTAAACATTCTTGTTGTTTCCACGCCCAGGGGTGAATCTTCCACGATTGCTTCATCCTCGTCCTCTAAAGCTTTGGGTCACTACTTGATTTTGAGCGGTTTGTTGTTGGGGGCCACGTCCCTTGCCTCTACCATGACCACGACCACGACCTCTACCTTGTGAGCATTGATTACTTAGAATCAATGTTGACTCTAGTACTTGATCCAAAACTATGGAACTAGCCTTCTTTTGCATTCGTTGTTCATGAACTTGGAGAGATCCCAAGAGCTCCTCTATTGAGATCTCCTCCAAATTTTTTGACTCCTCAATTGCCGCCACCACTTGCTCGAATTTTGGTGTGAGGGATCAGAGCAACTTCTCCATCACTCGGATATCCTCCATCTTCTCTCCATTTCTCCACATTTTATTCACAATTAGAAGTAATCGTGAATAATAATCGGAGTTTTTTTCTTCATCTTTCATTTGAGAAGCTTCAAGATCACCCATCAAAGTTTGGAGGCGAATTCGCTTCACCCGCTCGACACCTTTGTAAATGATAGCAAGGATTTCCCATGCTTCCTTGCTCGTCGTTGCTTCGACAACTCTCTCAAAGATAGACTCGTCCAACCCTGGAACGAGCCTTGCTATCCTTCTTTCTTTGCTCTCTGAGAGCCTTCTCTTCGGTGGTGTAGGTGGCTTCTACTGCTAGTGTAGGTTCCGTGAACCCATCAATGATCAGCTCCCATAACTCTTGAGAACCAAATAAGGCTCTCATTTGGATCGACCAACTATCATAGTTATCTTTCGATAATTTGGGCACTTGAGGATTGACAAGATAATTTGTGGTGGCCATGAGAAGAAGAGAGAATGGGAAAATTAGATCACATTGCTCTGATACCACTGCTGACTCTTAAGTTTACGAACTTAGAACTCTCCCAAATAAAGACAAAGAACTTACTTTTATTTCTTTAATTTTTTCTTGATCAAACAAGGATTACAATAGCCCTTTATACAGGCTTCAAAAACAAAACATATAGGCATACCAATAGTCACAAATTAAACTCCTCTTTTAATGTTATAAATATAAAATATCATAAAGGAGTGCGTAACTCTTATTCTTCCATAACCTATGTCTCTTCCCTCTTATTCTTCCATAACCTATGTCTCTTCCCCTTCTAAACTTATAACCTTGCACTTCTTCTTCCCTCTTATTCTTCCATAACCTATGTCTCTTCCCCTTCTAAACTTATAACATTGCACTTCTAAAACTCATGCTATTAACCTCATTTATTCTAACAATTTAATTTGATATTCCAACAAAATTATAGGCTTTTCTTACAATTAAATCACACGTACATGTTTAAATTAAAAGGTTTTCTAATTTTTTATATTACCTTTTCATAAATAAGATTTTCTTTTGCGTAATTACAATTTAATAGCATCAATAATATTATTTCAACAATTAGCCCTACACATTGGACATCCCAATCTTCCAGATTAAATCAAACTCTTTTGCAACACCTAGGTTCAATTTCTTCTTTACTTTCTTCATCTTTTAATTTTCTCTAGGGAGACAGAGATCACTTGCAAATCACATGCACATTGAATTATAGGGTTTTCTATGTCTTATTGACTTTGTTCGATTAGTTTTATTTTTGCTTAAAGAGATGTGTTGATAATGTTAATGAACAATTGAATTTTGTATGGTTGTACATATACAATCTATATCCTGAAAGTTATAGACCAAAAACAAAATATTCATTTATATTTTGATATAATTTATTGTTGTTTATGGTGTTGTGCGCGGTGGAAGCCAAACAACCAATGTGCTTAGAGAAACTAAACCAATCGCCGAGAGAGAAGGCCACAAACAATTCAAAATAACGACACGAACTCGAACAACAAATTTTAACGTGGTTCGACAAGTTGCTTACGTCCACAAATCAAAAATGTTGGTATCTTGCGTTTGTGCCGAGCTCATGACAGTTGGAGACACTTCATTGGAGAGGAAACATTGGGGCAATGAGATGAGATGACATTTTTGGAGGAGGATCGGCGTTTGATATCGAGCATTAGTTTTAGTGTTCGGGCTTCGACATATGTTGGTCATCTTGTTTATAGATTGTCGACTGCTGCATTTGAAGATTTTGGATCTAGTGGAGCTGCTTTAGATTTTGGATTGCTTCGGATGTTTGGTAGCCCAACATTTGATCACATCGAGGATGTGAGATTTAATCCGATTGCACATTTGGGATTCAGAGTCTCGTTTGGTTATCAGTTGGGAGACTATGATTTTGTTCTGAGCAGGTATGTCACATTTGACTCTCAATAGGTGGAGAGTGTTGATCAGATCATTAGGATATCACAACGGGTGGAGAGTGATGTTACTCCACGTTGGGCGGAGATTACTCTACATACTCCAGATCATACTGCATCGTTTGGGATTCCAGCTGAGGTGACATAGTTTAAGGATCGATTTGAATGCAGATGATGAGTTAGTTTTGGATTCGAGTGCAGCTGGTAGACATAGTTCACATTTGGTTATGGCAGTTAGTTCACCTCAGGTGGAGGTGTTTAGATTATTTTACTTTGGGGCCATTTTGAGAGCTATCAGCCGCATATTTGTTGATGATGTTGGAGAAGGATTGTAAACTCTTCTATTTGATTGAGGGCCTTTGGAGGCCGTTGGGTGAACTACGTGAAGGCTTGATTCTTTGAACAAGAGGATACGTAGGCAGTCATTTATGATGCAACCGGTTTGGTGAGTTAATACCAACATTTGGAGTTTGTTCGCATTCTCGTTTGGATTCTCGACTTGTTGTGGATTGAGTCCGTTGTTATGGTTTTGTTCTACTTCGTACTGGACGCAACAAGTGAGACGTTTGATTTGGTTGGTGTCGGCTCAGTTTTGGGAAAACTTCCTCGAGGTGGAGAATTGTGAAAACGGTGAGAAGAAGATGAATAGAACGACGTGTGGTATGATTAGATCTTGTTTGACTCAATATTTGAAATATGATGTGATCGATGAGACTTTGGCTAATAAGATTTGGGAGATCCTTGAGAGCAAGTATTTGACCAAGAGTATGGAGAATCGCTTGTATTTAAAGAGGAGCCTTTATTGCTTCCAATTAAAGAAAGGAACCTCTATTGGTGATCACATGAATCACTACACGAAGCTTCTTGCGGATTTGGCGAATGTAGATATGATGATTGAAGATGAGGACAATACGTTGTTGTTGTTGAGTTCCTTACCTGACGAGGAATATGAGACCTTCCTTCTTACTCTTATTAATGGGAAGACATCTCTTTCATATAGTAAGGTCACCGCTGCACTTGTGAATTATCAGCTTCGAAAGAAGGATAAGAAGACTCCAGTTGAGCCAGTAGCGGGGGTATTGGTCGTAAGAGCAAAAAGTCCAAACCGTAGTAGGAGGTCGCAATCTAGAGGGGCATATATTGGAGTTCGTAGGAATCAGTGTGTCTTTTGTAAAAAAGATGAACATTGGAAAGCCGAATGCCCAAAGTTGACAGATCGAATATGGAAGAATAAGGCGAAAGCTATTCAAGCTTCAGAGGTGTATATTGTTAAGGGTAGTGGCAACAATTCAGATTCAGATTTTTTAGGCTACTCGTTATCTGCACTATCGTCAGTTTGTATTGTCGACTCTACAGTATGGATGTTAGATTCGGGTGCGTCATACCATATTTTTTCCTAGGAGGGATTGGTTCTCCAGCTTTCAAGAGTTGAAAAGAGAGGATGTCATACTCATGGTAATGATCATGAATGTCCTATTTGTGGTATCGGTACCATTCGTATTAGGATGTATGATAGGGTGATTCGGGAGTTGGATGAAGTAAGGTTCGTTCCTCAGTTGAAGAAGAGCATTATTTCGCTTGGAGTTTTTGGAGGTAGCAGGCTATATGGACCTAAGAGATTGCATGTTTGAAGGTCACATTTGGGTCCATTATTGTGATGAAGGGCGTTAGGAGGAAAAATTCGTATTATTTGATTGGAAGCACGATGATTGGTAAAGAGCTGACGACTTCTTTGGATTTAGCTAGACTGTGGCATTTGTTGAGGTTGGGTTATTTGTGTTTGTGCCGTTATCTTGGATTGTTTAGCCTTCTATCTCGACGTTTTGGTTTGGTTCCTTGAAGCACAACAATTTGGCCGCCGCGCACAACATATGAAAATGAAATCTACTCTTATAAACTTTGATAAATTTTCAATATATCTATTTATCTTATTGTCAATGTCAGCTACTAAGTTATTGCTAAACATTTTTTTGCACAAATGAGTAATGTTCATGCATGCATTGTGCACAACGGGAGTATTTTTTTTTCCATATATTTATTTATCTTATTGTTAATATCAATTATTAAGCTTTTGCTAAACTTTTTTTCCTTTGCATAAATGAGTTTTGTTCATGCACTCATGGTGTGCACCAAGAGTACTAGTATATATTATAGGATTTTCATGTAACATATAGATTGTGATATTTTTATGCAAATCCATTCATGATACTTTTGAAATTTAATCTTAGAAGTCACAAAATCGAGTACCAAGCCGGCGTCTTATCAGTAGTTGATAAATATTAGAAAATAAGGCGCCTGCATGCAAAAAGATCTGGAGGGAGGGCTTTAGGTGCGTTTTTGAGGAGAAACCCAAAGAGCAAAGAAAAGAAAATTGAGGGGAAATCGTCACCACTCAAAGGATCTGGTGAAGATTCCTCTCGCCGACAAGATTCGATCTTTTCAGGTGATTCGTCTATCATCCAACGAATCATTTACCTAAAATTATTCTGTTCCATTTTCCGATATCTAGGGCAAAGTTCAATAGTTTAGTAGCTTCTGATTTCATTTTATTTAACTTGATTAGGGCTACTACACAATTTAGGGTTTAATTGGTTCTCTAAGACACGGATTTGATTATAGTTTGTGTAATTGTTTTATCTTGCACACATTAGGACTAGTAATCTAGACTATTGATTAATTCACATTGGGTTTAGAACTGTGTATACATAATTCAACTGTTTGAAGGCACTCAACGACTGAGCACTGTGCAGTAACATGAAACGCAAGCTTCGGGCTCTTGAAGTGCTTCTTAACTAACATATTCTAGTTGTTAAAACCCCTTTATCAATCAAAGACTACAGTGATTAATGTCTTGGACATATATATGCGAGAAAGTTCCGGCTTCATCTTTATGTCGAGTATAAAATTATAGTCCTCAACCCTGGCGACTCCTTGAAGTTTCAGTGTAGTGGAAATGATCTTTTAGCATCGTATCACTGCCCATGTCCCAGAGCTTGCACATTTAAAGCTGCTTAAGAAAAATATAGCTGCCTGAGTGCAGATTTCATCACATGAAAAGGTCACCCGTCCTGTTGGGATGCTACATCATAAAATTATATATCTCTCAATCCTCACCCCAACTTTAGAGTTTGGTGCTGTGAAAGCAGCCAGCATGGTCCACAATTCTCATATATGCTGTTTCCTAGTATGGTATCAAAATGTTGCTATATATGTCTGATGATAATATTTTGTTGGAATGATTGAAGAGTTACTTAATTTTCATGGTTACCTTTGGCATTATATGCATACTGCATCATACTTGTTGAAAACATCACGCAATGTACTTTGTAAGTGGTGTATGCTTTAGTAAAGTATTCTTCTGATGGACTATCTCTTGCTCTTTATCTAGTTTCTGTTTCACCGTGATACGCTGAGCTGTCTGCATCATTAATTTTAATTTTTTGAAGCGTTGGCAAAGAACATTCAACAGCTTAATGAAACAACTATGGCATGAAGATGCAGTAATTCAACAGCGTAATGAAACAACTATGGCATGAAGATGCAGTAAATCTTTTCCTTCTGTACTTGGCTATTATTTTTTGCTGTTCCTAAATAGATGCTTGGGACAAAAGTAGCTGGTACTTATCCAGGATGGTCATTTTGTCTTGAAATGTTTTGGTTGATTGTATTCAGCTCTGCCAAACTGCTGATGTATGTAAACTGTTGTTCCTATATGTCTATACATGTGAAGATTTAATACATACCAAAATGCATATTTCCGAAGAATCCTAACATTGGTAAATATGCTTCATAATGATGTCAGCTGGCAACAAGTCCTTTTAACAACTTACCATTAACATGAAGACTTCATGTTGTAACTTTGGAGTAGCATGAGTGAGTTTCATAAATACCATGTAAACTAGAGATCAATACTTAATATTCACCATTGGATGTGTAATACAGAAAGCACAAATACTTCTCTTGATGTGGAAAATCTTTTCCACTTGTCTGGGACTTTGGTGTGTGTGGTCTCGTCTGTTTGTTTGTGAAACACATAATGAAGCATTCTTATACATTCTTCATAATTACCATTAGTAAAAGCTCGACTTTTTTTGGTTTAACACCTTTGTATTTCCATAAACAAAGTCCATAGGCAAGTTTTTATGCATTGAGAATTGATCATGGTTGTGAGCATAACCAGTTTTATATTGGCATATCACAGAAAAGAAAAGAAAGTTCTCAGCATATTATAAGGAAAATATGTGATAGAAAGTGCTACTGCGCCTAGAAGTTAGTAGATTACTGCTATTATGCTGAAGTGTATAGACAAAAGCTTTATTCCTAGGCAATTTTAAATAGTTCTGTTTTACTGAACAGGAAGCAGTCAGTTTCTTCCAGCTTTAAAAGGACCACAAAATGAAATGGGTTCCCAAAGGAATAGGCAGAGATACATGGGATTGGGCTCTTGGTTTGATATATATAATTGCTGTTGCATCTATATGGATTGCTGCTAGTTACCTTGTTCAGTCTGTTGTAGATGCTGGAGTCTCACCTTTTCTATTATCCTATATCTGTAACTCTCTATTCTTGGTTTACATCCCTATAGTAGAGGTTGGAAGGTGTTGTGAGGGGTTGCTTGGTCGTATTGGGTGTTGGCATACAAATTGGAATAATATAAAAGAGCAACAATCTATGAAACCTGAAACTGTCAGCCTTCTACAGGACAATGTCGACCAGGATAACTTAATAAGCCATTATGGAGATGGAAATACATCTATAATAAGCTCCAGTGATCAAGTTGAAGAAAGACCATCACCTATTTTAGGTGATGCTCTTGTTCAGCAAGGAAGGCAGTCTGATCCACCCGGTCGCTGGACACGCTTTCAGGTTGCAAAAGTCAGCTTGTTGATATGTCCTTTCTGGTTTTTCGCTCAACTGACGTTCAATCTCTCTCTTAAATACACCACTGTGACAGTAAGTATCTTAATATGATATTGACATATATGTCACAGTTAGTTTAGCGTTTTTCGTCAACTTGCTAATGGAGTCATAATGAACATTTCTCTCTTTCTGCAGTCAAATACCATTTTAAGCAGCACCTCTAGCCTTTTCACCTTCTTGGTTTCTTTGGCATTCTTAGGAGAAAGGTTTACATGGATAAAGCTAATTAGTGTTCTACTCTGCATGGGAGGGACTATAATAGTGGGTCTTGCTGATTCAGAAAGTGGAGCGAATGCTATTGTTGGAAACCCTGTACTTGGAGACATTCTAGCTCTTGTTTCTGCTTGCTTATATGCTGTTTACATCACACTCATTCGAAAAAAACTTCCTGATGAGAAAAAGGGCGAAGGAAAAGCTAGTATGGCTGAGTTTCTGGGTTATCTTGGAATGTTTAATCTCTTGATTTTTCTCCCGGTTGCATTAGTGTTAAATTTCACCAAGATGGAGCCCTTCGGAAAGCTTACCTGGTATCAGTTTGGCCTCATTGTTGCAAAAGGTTTGCATTTTAAATCTAATTTTTGCTTTCACTCTACTGTTATGTTCATTCTTTCAGCCACATATCAATTTATGATTGTGCCTTTTAATACTTGGTTATCATGTGTTGTTTTTCTTTCAAGAGAAACACATGTTCAACTCTAATACTAGTTGCTTCATGTCCTCATATGAGTTTATGTTTCATTCTTTTGCTTGATGACAAAGATCGTTTTAATTTTTTGGATGGAAAATCATATTTTGTATTAGATATGTATAATACAAAATACAGGTGTTGGTATTCGAGGCATGACCATTGAAAGTAATTTCCTTCACTTGGTTTGCTAAGGATATTTTGAGTAATTTTATTTGTTCATCTCTTGCTGCTTAGCTTGAAATAATCTTACATGTTTGAATTGAGCCGAATGGTGGATGTATACAAGCAGTGATACCTATCACTCTTGTTTATTCATGCGAGCCATCCACAACCTAAACTAATGATCTTGCTACTCTATTGATATAATGTTCATTTGTTTTCTGTTTGTTTTCTTCTTTTTCTTGTTTGTTCTGTTGTTCTTTTATCCATTTTCGTTTTATTTATTTCTTTATTTTTTTTTGTTATTTTGGTGTGGGGGGGGG
>BQKN01063748.1:2782-22759 GCA_022839385.1 Asparagus kiusianus | reverse complement strand
AGATGAGATTGGATCTTTCATGTCAACTTACAAACCATGAACCTTGCACCAAACAGTCCGGACTCTACAACCAATGAGTAATATACTTACTCTAACGAGTGCTGTCAGTGATTTCCATGATTTCTATAGATTTTGTGTACCTGTAAGTTTTTGTCACTGGGGAACTTGTTCTGCAAATTCTATGGATTTAGTTTGACAATTAGGCCATTGTTCATGGTTTTCACATGCATCTAAATACTGTTGCTTATTAGAAAATTATGTAGCATTTATTTCATTTCCCTTTTCTTTAATTGGAGTTCTGAAGTAATTCTTACACATACAGGTTTGCTTGACAATGTTCTGAGCGATTACCTGTGGGCAAAGGCCATTCTCTTGACTACAACCACAGTGGCAACAGCAGGTCTCACTATTCAGGTCCCAATAGCTGCTGTTGTGGATTCGCTTACAGGCCATGCTCCTCATTTATTAGATTATATTGGAGCTGCTGCTGTCATGGCAGGTTTTGTTGGGATCAACATTCCTTCGGAGGCTCTCTCTAAATCTGAAGTAGATATGCAAGAGCAAGAAGTAGATGGACCAATTAATATTTCTTAGTGCAACCTTGATAATCTGGTATTACTTATATTATTCTTTAGAATATAAATTGTAATTTATATTGTTCAACAAATTTTTCTATCGTTCATGATGGTAGACGTTCTTTGCTTGCTGGATTTGGCAGGCCTCTGTATTCGTAATGGTTATCTGCAAGTCATGCTGTTGCATACTCATGATTATTCATGTATATTCTATATTGTGGGTGTATGAGTAAAATTGTATATGTTGTTGCAGTTGTAATTATGATTTCTTCTAAAAATTTCTTTAAATCATCAAGTAATTGTTCTATAGCTTGAAAGCTCTTTCACAAAGTCAATACACAACATTTAAATCTAGACATAAAGCTTATAAGGTTATCAACTGTCTAGATTTTAAGGTTATCAACTATCTAGATTTTAAGTTTCTGATTCAAGAACCTTCCAAACATTGAATACAACGGCATGACTATATTTCTTAGGTGTTCATACGAATAGATATATCCATGCATCGCCCATCATCAACTAAAAATTATTGGGTCAGAGTATAAGAAGATGACCTTAGGCATTTCTGTAATAGACCTAGGCCAACATCTTGCACACAGTGACATAATTTCTTAGTTGCTACAGAATTGTGATGTTGGCGTCCTTGAATGCCTTACAGTGCCATTGGGCTGTTCAAGAAATGCTCTCAAGTCTCCAATTGCTTGATACACCAAGAAATCTAAGCATTTGAATTTTCCTGGTAACATCTTGTATGACCTTTTTGAACGCTTTGAAGGGTACTTCGTGTTCAGTCTGAAGTACTTTTGGAAATAGCTAAGTTAGAATACTCTGTGATCTAGTTTGTTTTAATTGATAGGATTGACTGATAGAGGTGAATCTTAAGCATTCTTGTCAGCATGGGATGGTAAATTATTTATTTGATTTCTTAAAACTTCATGATGTAAATTCTTCATTTAAAAATGTTGTTTCTAATTTTTTGTCCACATTTCTCAATATCCTATTTGTTGCAATTAGTTCCTTAGTTTAAAATTTCAACAAATTATATAGGGATATGCATAGCACATAGGATCCGTAAATCTCAACTTTGTTAGTTTCAAGTAATTATGGACAATATTCCTTTGGACAAAATAAAATAACACTGCGTTTGCCGGGAGTCGAACCCGGGTCTATTGCTTGGAAGGCAATTATCCTAACCGTTGGACTACAAACGCTTGTTGCTTACGATCAAATACATATTGGATGAAAACAAACCGGAATTTATGATGGTTAGGTATCTATCTTAAGTTCTTGTGCTGACACATTCTCTTTATTGTTTGCTGGATCTGGATCTTAAGTAGGTGAAATTGTTTGGAAATTACTTCTAATTTTGGTAAAGAGAAGCCCATAATGTCAGCTGATATATCTTGAATAATTAAGTCCTTAAGATTTGCTCAATCACCTTAATCACGCATTTCATTGATATTTAGACTGGCTAGCAGTCAATATATCCTTCTTCCTTTTTCTTTAACAGAAGATAGTAAACTATTTGGCCATGGGACTAAGCCATCATACGTATCTTCATTCTTCACCAAGAATAGAAGATATCATCCAAACTAGGAAAGTATTGATAGTCATTCAGAGGTTGAAGATGATAGGTTGAGGGGTAGATGAAAAGTTGTTGAAAGCCACTTACTTTGAGCATAAGCATGTTTGCCTGTGTTTTGCTTTCATTTAGCGCTGCATAGAAACAAAGGATTGAAGTATGATCTTTTTCTAAATGTTGAATCTGCCAGGTATTGATCCTATGAAATGGTTCATTAACTGTCTAGATTCACATAAGTATATATGAAGAACTATATGGTCTAGCATGCAGATGAATGAATGGATTTCTGTTTGGTTGCAGGGTAGCCATAGTAAATCACACACCTTTTCTATTGCTCCTGATTCATCTATATCTATCTCATGTACATTGAGGTCGTTGATGACAGGTTTAGTGATCTGTCAGTGCTTCCTACAATATACTAAACAGAATCGTTCAGAAATGCTTGGATTTTCATTTAACATTAGATGTTCAAATGAAAATTTTCTTATGGAAATATTTCTGACTCTAAACTTCCTGCTGCAATAGAAGTTCGAGTCTGCAGTCAAATGGAAGTTGTGCCTTTCACCTCAGAAATGTAAGCATTTTCTCTTCGTATGCCCTCATATTGTGGATATTTGACAAAATCTAGCCAAGGACCAGGAATAGAAATATTTTTTTCCTCAAAATATTCTGTAATTACCAAGCAACAATGGATGAAACAACCAAGCTGGTTGAGAATGAAATAATTGTTAGTGTCGGGTGTAGACACAAACCGTCAGGTGAGCTTGAGGCGACATCAGACGAGGTCAGGCGAGGACAGGCGAGCTCGAGGCGAGCTTCAGGCGAGGTCGACGGCGAGCTCGAGGCAAGCTTCAGGCGAGGTCAAGTGGGCGAGATGTAGGCGAGTGCAGGCGAGCTTCTGTCAAACGAGGTTGCTCAAGGCGAGCTCGAGGCGGGCGAGATCCAGCCAGGCGAGCTCGGGGTCGACGCAGGCGAGTTCGAAGTAGGTGAGCTCTACTCAGGCAAGGTCGAGACAGACTGGCGACAGCTTGTCGCCAGGCTGTCGCTAGGGTTCCCTTATAAAAGGGAACCCAGAGCGCGCTCTCTCTCTCCCCCCTTCTCGCGTTTTCACCCCCTCGGCACCCCCCCCCCCCTTCTCTTCTTCTCTGCTCTTTTTCTCCAATCACGTTGATTTTTGAGGGAGGAATTAAGAAGGGGGAATTTAAAGAAGAGGGGATTTAAGGAGGGGAATTAAAAAGGAATTGTTCATTGTAGCTATAGTGACAATTTGCATTTATTGAGGGATCTCAAACTTGAGATCTACTATTGCATTGTTATTTCTTTGATTAATAAGAAATTAATTTTGTGGTTCCTGAGGACGTAGGCAATTTTACCGAACCTCGTTAAATCTTGGTGTACTTTTCTCTACTACATTTTCTTGCTGTTTTAAGGGTTTAGCGTAGCTCATGTTATTTCCCAAAAACTAGTATCGGAGCTTGAAATGATCTAGAGGAAGTCAGATTCAAGTGGGAACAGATGAAGGAAATGTGAGATTAGAGAAGTTTGATAGAACAGATTTTGGAAGATGCAGATAGAGGATTATCTGTACCAAAAAAAATCTGTATCAACCCCTTTCAGGAAAGAAGCCAGAGTCTATGAAGGAAGATGAGTGGAACCTTCTAGACAGACAAACCCTCGGAGTTATCAGATTGACACTAACTCGTAATATTACATTCAACATAGCGAAGGAAAAGACCATGGCTGGTCTTATAGCAACACTCTCAAATATGTATGAGAAGCCATTAGCCATAAATAAAGTTTATTTGATGAGGCGGTTATTCAATCTGAGAGTGGCAAAATGCACGTCAGTAACACAACACCTCAATGAACTCAACTGTTCACAACCCAATTGAGTTCAGTTGAAATTGAATTTGATGAGGAAGTTCGAGCGTTGATCCTTTTGTCTTCCCTAATAGAAAGCTGGAACGCTACAGTCACGGCTGTGAGTAGTTCATCGGGAAGCAACAAGTTGAAGTTCGATGACGTTCATGTTTTGGTTCTCAGTGAGGAGATCCGACAGAGAGAGTCGGGTGAAGCTACAACCTCTTTAATATTATATATAGAGTCAAGAGGTAGAAATTCAATCAGAGGGAACAGACGAGACAAATTAAACTACAGAGATAGATCAAAGGACAGAAGGTCCAAGTTAAGGAATCTAACCAATAGCTCGAAGATTATCGAGTGTTAGAATTATGAAAAGACCGGGCACTACAAGAATTAGTGCAAGAGTGCATAGAAGGAGAAGGAGGCGAAGGCAGAGGTGAATGTCACTTCCACTTTAGGAGGATATGACGCATTGATATGCTCTATGAAGAGCAAGGAAGAGTCTTGGGTATTAGACTTTGGAGCGTCGTTCCATGTTACTTCTCAAAAAGAATTCTTCGAGAGGTATGTCCCCGAAAATCTTGGATATGTATACATTGGTGATGATCAACCGTGTGCCATTGTGGGCAAAGGTGTAGTAAAAATTTAGTTGAACGGGTCAGTATGGGAGCTAAAGGACGTTAGACATATTCCCGACCTGAGAAAGAGCTTAATATCCGCAGGCCAGTTGGCTGGTGAAGGATACACTACGACCTTCCATGGAGATGATTGGAAGATCTCAAAGGGTGCAATGATGATTGCCCGAGGTAAGAAGACTTTGTTGGACCCTAGAGGGGGGTGACCAGGCTATAATAGTGCAATAAAAATAAGATAAGCAAACTACAGAAATCTAATGCAATCAAAATAGAGGAGATAGGGTTAGGAATCGTTATCCTGTGACGCACGATATGTTAACGAGGTTCGGCCCGCTGACCTACGTCCCTGCTCCCTACTCTCGAGGAGAAATCCACTACACAATCCGGTTTGGAAGCCGGAACTTCGTCTACACAGCGATCCCCTCACGATCTCACACTACACAGATGGATCTACACAAGATCACACTCCCACACAGTTTGATCTACACAAGATCACACTCCCAAGATAGTAGAAATGGTGTAAGACTCTCTCTTTACAACGTTCCTATGGCAAAGAAAAAGAACACACTGAAGCTGGGAAGTGGACACACAAAAACACAGAAGAAACATGTTTGAAATTGAAACTTAGTGAAAAATAGCGTCTCTGATTTTTGCAAAAGCTGGGACACTGAGGAAGAAGAAGAGATAGGGTTTAAATAGAAGAAACAGCTGTTTTAAAGCCATCCATTAATCCCCTAAAATCTGGAACAGAAACGTCGTTGAGATCTGTACTGAGCGGCGCCACAAAAGGACACATTTTACCGTTTGAAAAATACGGCGGTCGACCGGCGGAAATTTCGGTCGACCGACAGAAACGTTCGGTCGACCGACGAAAATTTCGGTCGACCGCTATCCAGCTCAAAAACGAGAAAAACAAGCAGAGACTTATCCGGTCGACCGGTACGGTCGACCGAAGGAAGCTCTCGGTCGACCGCGGCGGTCGATCGACGAACTCTCTGCAGCCCAGTGAGGAATGAACATAGGTGCGGTCGACCGGTGCAGTCGACCGTATTCTGATACATCCTGAAACACTGTTATTGACTCAACTAAAATATTTGAAAAATATTTATTTGACCTCTGAAAATTATGAAACTTTGTAAAACGTTTTTAATGCTAAAAACAAACTGTTTGGAAAAGGAATTTTGCAGATAGGTCCTCATACTTTTGAAAGATAGTATTTTGTGAAAAACGCTTAAAAACATAAGTATGAAAGCGTGTGTGTGATATCCCAATAGCTTCAAGTGACGTCAATAACTCTTTGCCTACATTCTAGCACTAGAGAGAAAAATAAAAGATAGCTAATATCCTCATATAGAATGCAATGCTTGAGTCTTGATATAGCTTGAATTTGATGAAGCTTCTATTTGAATTTGTTGTTCTTGAAATAACGTTGCTTCATCACTATACCTCCTCCTTTTTTGGATATCTTCGTTGTAGCGCATATTCCATCCAATCCTCCATAAATGGCACTAACAAGCTTGATAAATGAGTTCACTACATTTGCACTCAAATAGTGGTGGTTGTAAAACATCATCAAAATATAAGGGCTAACAATCTCCCCCTTTTTGATGATGACAACCAACCATTATATAAGAGCAAAAATAAATATAGCTTATAGATAGGTGCTCCCCCTATCTATGAGCTCCCCCTAAGTATATGCAACAAATGAGGGGATTTCTCTCCCTCTTTGTCACCATCAAAAATAGGGTAAAGAAAAAAATATAAAATGCATGATAACAAGCAAGCAATGTAGAACTTTCACATTGTGCATAAGCCCAAACCATTTCTTATGCGACAAAAATCATCCTCTTCAAGAGGCTTAGTAAATATATCCGCTAGTTGAGATTTTGTGCCAACAAATACTAGGGATACATCTTGTCGCTCTACATGATCGCGTAAGAAATGATGACGCACATCAATATGCTTGGTTCTAGAATGCAAAATCGAATTTTTGGAAATATTTATAGCACTAGTGTTATCACAAAAGATTTTTATATTTTAAAAATTCAAATCATAGTCAACTAAGCTTTGTTTCATCCATAAAACTTGAGCACAACATAAACCGGCGGCAATGTATTCCGCTTCCTAGTGGACAATGCAACACAATTTTGTTTCTTGGAAGCCCAAGAAACAAGTGAATTTCCTAAGAATTGGTATGTTCCACTCGTACTCTTGTGATCTACCTTACATGCGGCAAAGTCGGCATCACAAAAACCATATAAATCAAAAGAAGTGCCTTTTGGATAAAATAAACCAAAATTAAAAGTACCATTAACATACTTAATGATCTTTTTAATCGCAATTAGATGAGATGCTTTAGGAGAAGCTTGAAAACGTGCACATGCACACACACTAAACATGATGTCGGGTCTACTAGCGGTAAGATAAAGAAGACTACCTATTATACCTCGGTGTAGTTTTTGGTCCACATCTTCACCACTCTCATCCGCATCAAGCTTAACACTAGTACTCATGGGAGTAGGCGCATGCTTAGAGTTCTCCAAATTGAATTTTTTCACCAATTCATTAGCATATTTGCTTTGAGAAATGAATATCCCATCCTTAGTTTGCTTAACTTGGAGCCCGAGAAAGAATGTAAGCTCTCTCATCATACTCATCTCAAAATGATCCTGCATAACCTTAGAAAATTCCTTGCACAATGATTCATTAGTAGCACCGAAAATGATATCATCAACATATATTTGAACTAAAATAAAATTATTTTTTCTTTTTCTCACAAAAAGAATGTTATCAATTGTTCCTTTTGAAAAATCATTTTCAACAAGAAAGCTAGAGAGGCAAGCATACCAAGCTCTAGGAGCTTGTTTCAACCCATATAAAGCTTTTTGAACCCGGTAAACATGATTAGGAAAAACATAATCAATAAAACTGGGGGGTTGCTCAACATATACTTCCTCTTCTATAAAACCATTTAAGAAGGCACTTTTAACATCCATTTGAAATAATTTGAAGTTTTTGAAGCTAGCAAATGCCAAAAACATCCTAATAGATTCCAACCTTGCAACCGGTGCAAAGGTTTCATCATAGTCTATGCCCTCCTCTTGATTGTATCCTTGGGCAACCAAACGGACTTTATTTCTAGTAACAATGCCATGTTCATCAAGTTTGTTTCTAAAAACCCATTTAGTACTAATTACACTAGCATTGTTAGGTCTAGGAACTAATTTCCAAACATCATTTCTTGTAAAGTTGTTTAGTTCATCATGCATAACCGAAACCCAAAATTCATCATTTAAAGCATCATTAATCTTTTTAGGTTCTAGTTGAGATAGGAATGCAACATTACCACACTCACTCAAGGCTTTTGAGCGAGTAACAACTCCTTTTGAAGGGCTCCCAATTATTTGTTCCTTTGGATGGTTTGATGCGAATTTCCAAGCTTTAGGAAGTTCAACTTGTTCATGAGCATTGGAGCTATCCACATCCTTTTGAGCTTCTATAGAGTGAGTATTATTGATTTGTAAAAAGTTCAATCCTTCCTCAACATCATCATCATCATCTTTCCTAGGTAAAACAACTTGAGAGCCAACATTAGTCTCATCAAATGTAACGTTTATAAATTCTTCAACAACGAGACTTCGTTTATTGAAGACCCTATAAGCCTTACTTCGAGGTGCATAACCCAAGAAAATGCCAACATCAATTTTAGAGTCAAATTTGTCATGATGATCTTTTGTATTTAAAATAAAATATTTGCAACCAAAGATACGAAAATAACCAATAAAATGAGTTTTTCCATAATAAAGTTTATAAGGAGTTTTCTTAAGCTTTGGTCTAATCAAAACACGATTTAAAACATGGCAAGCCGTATTGACGGCTTCCGCCCAAAAATATTTTGGCAAATCAAAAGAATTTAGCATAGTACGTGCCATCTCTTGTATGGTGCGATTTTTCCGTTCAACAACATCATTTTGTTGTGGTGTTTTAGGAGCGAAAAACATGTGAGTTATACCATGATGAGCACAAAAATCATAGAAGTAATCATTTTGGAATTCACCTCCATGATCACTTCTAATTTTCACAACTTTCAAATCTTTTTCATTTTCAATTCTTTTAACATGATTAGAAAATTCTTCAAAACAATCATTTTTATTTGCAAGAAATATTGTCCATGTAAAACGTGAAAAATCATCAATAATCACTAAAACATAGTGTTTCCCTCCAAGAGAGGTAACACGCATAGGACCAAACAAATCAAGATGAAGTAATTGCAAAGGTTTGGAAGTTGATACCTCATTGATGGATTTGAAAGAGGATTTAGTTTGTTTACCTTTGGCACAATCCTCACATGTGCTATCTTTGATAAAGTGTAAATTTGGTAACCCTTTTACAAGATTTCTCTTAGACAACTTTGATATCAAATCCATATTTGCATGTCCAAGTCTCTTATGCCAAATCCAAGGGTTTTCATCAATTGCCGCAAAGCACTTCACATCTTGATTCACTTTCTCACCACCACCGAAGAAGACGCTACCTCCTTCAATCCTTGATAGAATTGCAAATAACTCTTTATTGCCCGTCATGTGATGTGAGCAACCACTATCAAGGTACCACATCTCCTTACGTCGTTGCCGTGATGTTCCCTACAAGAGATGAAGATGAAGATGTAGTAGCTTTAGGTACCCAAGTCTTGGGTCCTTGGTGGTTAGTAGTCTTGGTACCTTTGGGTACCCATGTCAATCCATAAAATTTAAAGTTATCTTTAATTCTACAATGAGTAGAAATATGACCATGTTTCATGCAATATGTACACACAAAATTTCTTTTGTATGTATGAGCACGAGAACCATGAAACCTATTTCTACCATGGTGATGATGGTTAGCATAAGCATGAGTGGGTCTAATCCTACCACTCTCAATTTCAAGTCTCTCAATCTTAGATCTTAATTGTTTGTTTTCAAAATCAAGATCTCCAAGCAATTCATCTTTTAATGCAAGAGAAGCTTGTAATTGTTCAAGCTTAATATCACAAGAGGCATGCAACTTTTTTAAAGAAGAAAATTCTTTTGACATTCTTTTAAATTCAAAGTGTAATTCTTCTAGAGCGGTAGCTAGATCACATTGCATATAAAATGATTCACTCTCGGTGTCGGATATTACTTCATGATCAAGAGCCATGAAGCAAACGTTGGGATCATGAAGAGCAAGTTTAGCTCCATCTTCATTGCTATCCGAGTCGCTTGGTTCGGATTCCTCCCATCCGGCATACATGGCCTTCTTTTTTTTGTATTTCATGTACTTCTCCTTGAGCCTTGGGCAATCCTTAGCGATATGGCCCGGTTCATTGCATTCAAAGCATTTTCCTACACGAGAAGAAAATTTGTTGTTAGATCGTGGGTTAAATTTCTTGTCCATTTTTATGAGTCTAGAAATTCTTCTAGAGAGATGAGCCACTTCTCTAGAAAAATCAACTTCACTATCCGATGACGGAGAGGAGTAATCACTAGCTCCTTTGAGAGCTATGGTCTTCAATTTTGGTGATGGCTCCTCAACTTCTCGTGAGGGCACTTCCTCCTTCTCCTTTCCCTTGAGCTTCTTCTCATGGACCTTGAGCTTTCCGATGAGCCCATCAAGAGGTAAAATGGTAAGGTCATGAGCTTCTTCTATTGCCGTTGCCTTGGGTTCCCACATCGGAGTCAATGAACGAAGAATCTTGTAGTTCGTCTCTTGAATAGTCAATTTCTTGTCAAGACCATGTAATTCATTGATAATGTTAGTGAAGCGAGAAAACATAGCATCAATTGATTCATTTGGAAGCATTTGAAATAACTCATATTCATGCATAAGTCCACTAATCTTGGATTCTTTAACTTGTGGGGTTCCTTCATGTGTGATACACAATTTCACCCATATTTCGTATGTAGTTGCACACGTTGAAACTCTATTGTATTTATTTGGGGAAAGACCACAAATCAAGGCGTTCATAGCCTTAGCATTGAGATTAGCTTGGTGCCTCTCTCCATCAGTCATAGTCCCAACTTTGGACTTTTCTACGTATTTTTTCTCTATGAGTTCTAGGATGTCAAGATCAATGCAACAAAGGTAAATTTTCATCCTAGCCTTCCAATAAGCAAAGTTACTACCGGTGAAGAGTGGTGGTCTAGTGGTGGATTGTCCCTCTAGCATATGCACATTTATTGAAGCCTCCATTAGATCTTTTCTCTAAGGTGATTAAACCAAAAACTAATATAGAGACCAAGCTCTGATACCAATTGTTGGACCCTAGAGGGGGGATGATTAGGGTCAAGAGGCTATAATAGTGCAATAAAAATAAGATAAGCAAACCACAGAAATCTAATGCAATCAAAATAGAGGAGATAGGGTTAGGAATCGTTATCCTGTGACGCGCGATATGTTAACGAGGTTCGGTCCGCTGACCTACGTCCCCGCTCCCCACTCTCGAGGAGAAATCCACTACACAATCCGGTTTGGAAGCCGGAACTTCGTCTACACAGCGATCCCCTCATGATCTCACACTACACAGATGGATCTACACAAGATCACACTCCCACACAGTTTGATCTACACAAGATCACACTCTCAAGATAGTAGAAATAGTGTAAGACTCTCTCTTTATAACGTCCCTATGGCAAAGAGAAAGAACACACTGAAGCTGGGAAGTGGACACAAAAACACAGAAGAAACAGGTTTGAAATTGAAACTTAGTGAAAAATAGCGTCTCTGGTTTTTGCAAAAGCTGGGACACTGAGGAAGAAGAAGAGATAGGGTTTAAATAGAAGAAACAACTGTTTTAAACCCATCCCTTAATCCCCCAAAATCTGGAACAGAAACATCGCTGAGATCTGTACTGAGTGGCGCCACAAAAGGATACATTTTACCGTTTGAAAAATACGACGGTCGACCGGCGAAAATTTCGGTCGACCGACAGAAACGTTCGATCGACCGACGGAAATTTCGGTCGACCGCTATCCAGCTCAAAAACGAGAAAAACAAGCAGAGACTTATCCGGTCGACCGGTGCGGTCGACCGAAGGAAGCTCTCGGTCGACCGCGGCGATCGACCGACGAACTCTTTGCAACCCAGTGAGGAATGAACATAGGTGCGGTCGACCCGTGCGGTCGACCGCATTCTGATACATCCCGAAACACTGTTATTGACTCAACTAAAATATTTGAAAAATATTTATTTGACCTCTGAAAATTATGAAACTTTGTAAAACGTTTTTAATGCTAAAAACAAACTGTTTGGAAAAATTTTTTTGCAGATAGGTCCTCATACTTTTGAAAGATAGTATTTTGTGAAAAACACTTAAAAACATAAGTATGAAAGCGTGTGTATGATATCCCAATAGCTTCAAGTGACGTCAATAACTCTTTGCCTACATTCTAGCACTAGAGAGAAAAATAAAAGATAGCTAATATCCTCATATAGAATGCAATGCTTGAGTCTTGATATAGCTTGAATTTGAAGCTTCTATTTGAATTTGTTGTTCTTGAAATAACGTTGCTTCATCACTATGCCTCCTCCTCCTTTGGATATATTCGTTGTAGCACATATTCCATCCAATCCTTCATAAATGGCACTAACAAGCTTGATAAATGAGTTCACTATATTTGCACTCAAATAGCCATTAGTATCGATAATGGTGGTTGTAAAACATCATCAAAACATAAGGGCTAACAGACTTGTACCCTATATATGATAGCAGGTGCACGTTGTTTGATTTCAGTTGCAGCAGGCAATGAGATTTTAAATTTATGACACCAGAGACTCGGTCATATGAGTGAGAAGGGGATGAAGATCATGCACATAAAGGGAAAACTCCCAGGTCTAGAATCAGTGGAGATAGACATGTGTGAAGATTGCATACTTGAAAAGTAGAAGAAAGTTAGATTTCAGACAAGTGGCAGAACCCTAAAGAAGGAGAAACTGGAGCTCGTTCACTCAGATATGTGGGAACCAACTACCACCTCATCTATTGGTAGGAAACACTACTTCGTAATTTTTATTGATGATCACTCTCGAAAAGTGTGGATCTACTTTCTGAAGTATAAATTAGAAGTGTTTGAAGCTTTCAGAAGATGGAAAGCTATGATCGAGAATAAGACAAGTCTGAGAATAAAGAACCTTAGAACCAATAATGATGGTGAGTATGAAGACACCAGATTTAAAAAGTTCTGCTATGAGCACGTGATTAGAATGGAGAGAATCGTGCTCGGTACGCCTCAGCACAATGGGGTGGCTGAGTGCATGAATAAAACATTGACAGAGAGAGCCAGAAGCATTCAGATACAATCAGGCCTACCGAAACAGTTCTGAGCAAAAACAGTCAACACAGCAGCTTACTTGATCAACCGAGGTCCATTGGCTTCATTGGAGCACATAATACCAAAGGAGGTATGGTACAGAAAGGAGATAAAACTCTCCTATCTCAAAAATTTTGGTTGTGTAGCTTATGTGCATATTAGTGATCAATGCAGGAATAAGCTTGATCCTAAGTCTAAGAAATGTACTTTCATTGGCTATAGTGAAAATGAGTCCAGCTATCGTATTTGGGACAACAAAAATAAGAAAATGATCTGCAGCAGAGATGTGATATTCAACGAGAAGGTGATGTACAAGGACATGCACAAGACATATGCCTTTGACTCAGAGGGGAGCAGGTTAACATTTGTAGATACAGATGATGTCCCAGGTGACCTCTCGAAAGAACCAAATACAACATGTCCTCAGCTAGAAGAGCATGTTGGATAAAACGGTGCGCAAAAGCCTAACGCACCAACTCTAATATTGAAAAGATCTTCTCGGCCTCCTGTGCCCAATAGGAGATATATGAACTTGTTGTTGTTGAAAGATGGAGGAGAGTCTAAAAGCTATGATGAAGCTTGTCAGAGTAGAGATGCGATTAAACGGGAGCTTGTCATGAAAGATGAGATAAAATCTCTCATCTCAAACCAGACGTGGAAACTAGCTGAGTTGCCCACGAGTAAGAAGGCACTCCACAACAAATGGGTGTACCGGGTAAAAGAGGAGCAGGATGGTTCCAGAATATATAAAGTCTGACTAGTTATCAAAGGATTCCAACAGAAGGAAGGAATTGACTACAACGATATTTTTGCTCCTGTTATGAAGCTCAATACTATCAGGATAGTGATGAGTATTATAGCTATTGAAGATCTTTATCTTGAGCAGTTGGATGTGAAGACGATGTTTCTTCATGGAGATCTAGAAGAGGAGATATACATGCATCAGTCAGAAGGTTTCTCAGAAGAAAAAAAAAGAAGAACCTAGTGTGCAGACTAAAAATGAGCTTGTATGGCCTGAAACAAGCCCCAAGGCAGTGGTACCGGAAGTTTAACGGCTTCATGCACAAGGAAGATTTTCAGAAATACAATGTCGACCACTATTGCTACTTCAAAAGATACCAGTCCAGTTATATCATCTTACTGCTGTATGTTAATGATATGTTGGTTGCAGATGCAGATATGAAGGATATCAGGAGTTTAAAGTAGCAGTTGCCAAAGAAGTTTGATATGAAAGACTTGGGTCCAGCAAAGAAGATCATTGGAATGCAAATCACGAGAGATAAGAAGAGGTCTCTTGTAGTTATCTCAGACAGAGTACATCAACCGTGTTTTACAGAAATTCAACATGGGCGACGCCAAGCCAGTCAGCACACCATTGGCCAGCCATTTTCGCCTATCAAAAAACCAGTCTTCTCAGACGGATGAAGATAAAGAGAGTATGACTAAGGTTACTTACGTCTCAGCCAAGCAGACGGATGAAGAGAAAGAGAGTATGGCTAAGGTTCCTTATGTCTTAGCCATCAGAAGTTTGATGTACGCAATGGTCTGTACCAGACCAGACATTAGCCATGCAGTGAGAGTGTCCGTCGTTTTATGTCAAATCCAGGAAAAGCTCATTGGGAATCGGTTAAATGGATTCTGAGGTATCTACAATGCACCACACAAAAGTATTTGCACTTTGGTAAGGGAGAGGTGGAAGTACAATGGTACGTAGATGCAAACTTTGGAGGTGAAGTTGATCACCGAAGAAACACCACCGGCTATGTATTCACTGTCGAAAATACAACTGTTAGTTGGATGTCACAGATGCAGAAGATTGTCACTCTATCCACTATATAGATTGAGTATGTAGCAGTGACTGAAGTTAATAAAGAAATGATATAGTTTCAGGGTTTGTTAACAGTGCTGTGATTCAAACAGGAGAAGTATGTTTTGCACAGTGATAGTCAGAGTGCGATACACTTGGCGAAGAATTCCACATTCTATTCTAGAACGAAGCATATTGGGTTTCGGTACCACTTCATCAGATTCCTGTTGGAAGATGACGTGTTAAAATTGGAGAAGATTCCAGGAAGTAAGAATCCAACAGATATGTTAACAAAGACGATGATCATTCAGAAACTGGAGTTATGCGCAAATTCAGTTGGTCTTCATGCATAAGTGATGAGGACGGAGCCGCACAGGAGAAGGTTCTTGTTGAGATAGTCTGCGGTGGTTTGGTCTCCAAGTGGGAGATTGTTAGTGTCGGGTGTAGACACACACTATCAGGCGAGCTCGTGGCGACTTCAGGTGAGCTTGAGGAGAGCTTCAGGCGAGGTCAACGGCGAGCTTGAGGCAAGCTTCAGGCGAGATTGACGGCGAGCTCGAGGCAAGCTTCAGGCGAGGTTGACGGCAAGCGGGCGAGATGCAGGCGAGTGCGGGCGAGCTTCTGTCAGGCGAGATCGCTCAAGGCGAGCTCGAGACGGGCGAGATCCAGTCAGGCGAGCTTGGGGTCAACGCAAGCGAGTTCGGAGCAGACGAGTTCCACTCATACGAGGTCGAGACAGACTGGCGACAGGCCTGTCACCAAGCTGTCGCTAGGGTTCCCTTATAAAAGGGAACCCAGAGCTCTCTCTCTCTCTCTCTCTCTCTCTCTCTCTCTCTCTCTCTCGAACCCTAATAAAAGGGAACCCAGAGCTCTCTCTCTCTCTATCCCCTTCCTTCTCTCTCTCTCTGCTCTTTTTCTTCAGCTCACGTTGATTTTTGAGGGAGGAATTAAGAAGGGGGAATTTAAAGAAGAGGGCATTTAAGGAGGGGAATTAAAGAGGAATTGTCCACTGTAGCTATAGTAACAATTTGCATTTATTGAGAGATCTTAAGTTTGAGATCTGCTCTTGCATTGTAATTTCTTTGATTAATAAGAAATTAATTTTGTGGCTCCCGAGGACGTAGGAAAGTTTGTCGAACCTCGTTAAATCTTAGTGTATTTTTTCTACTGTGTTTTCTTGCTGTTTTAGGGGTTTAGCGTAGTCCCCATTATTTCCCAACAATAATCATTAATACACAGGTTATGAGTTGGTGGAAAAAGCCTAAAACAACAATTTTACTGCAGCTCATGAAACTGCTATTCATATCTGGCAAAGGATTTCTTATTCAGGAACTAATTATCTCCAGGTCCACCCTGGAGTACTTAAACTAGTCTCTAAGCGAGCATCTCATAAGGAAGTATCCTTTAAAGCGTCATCCAAAGTCAATGAAATTTATTACAATTCTTGAACAATCACATTGTTTTGCTCTGTTTTGCTCTTCCTCTAGATGATAGAAATGTTTATTTCGTTGAAATGTTACCTTGGAGGTCTAGGAATATTTGTATATTTATATTGGTAACTTGAGGGAGGTTGAATCTTTGACTACTATCTTTTGATACTACAGTCAAATAGTTGAAATCAGTTAGGTTCTCAGGTTGTCTGTTGGGCCACCATTCACTCTTCTACAATTCAATCTGACCTCACCCTGTTGTCCAGATAACACACCGACCATTCCCAATTTGATCATGGAGTTGGAAAATTGCCTCCTGAATAATTCTGGACTCTGAAGATACTCCACTGCTAATCTATTTGTGACATCAGTGAAGGCAAGGTCCTGGTCCAGGTGCAAAGTTGCTTGTCCATTGAGCACGCCATGATAGAACGAGGAGTTTAGAGTGAATGGTCTTTCTGTAGCTTGATTCATGAATATTCTTGGGTCTTTGCTTACATCATTGAGTTGTTGAAGTTGTGGGGGGCATTTATGCCTCAAAGTTTTTAGCACACGAGGAGCAATACGAGGATCAGGTAAGCCGCTATTGCGAAAGTTGTAGAGCCTGCTGATGAAGAAGCCACAGTGACAGAAACCAATGCTGTGAGCACCTGGAGAAGAGAGGAGGAAAGCACAAGGTTCGAGTAAATAGTTGAACATGTTCTTAAATTTTGGTAGGAGTATGGTTGTTGATTAATGATGTGGTCAATACAAATAAATGATAATTTTGGTAATAGTTAGTCTTAAATTTAGTTCCTCTAATCATTACATCAAAACTCCGAAGTTATGGTGAGGATCAAAAATTATAGTTTTATATTAATTCTAACATGCCCTCACTGGTCGAGCTTTTTTATAGGTTGAAACCTTGACTCACGTAGCGGTGACAATTTTTAGAAAATCCGCATTTAATTCGTGGCCGGTAGGATTTGAACCTGGGTTGTTCTGATACCATCTTAAATTTAGTTCCTCTAATCATTACACCAAAACTCTGAAGTTATGGTGAGGATCAAGGATTATAGTTTTATATTAATTCTAATAGCTAGAATTTTAGGGCTGTGAAGCATTGCTTAACATGAAATTTGCTATCATACTAAATACCTTGTAGGGCCTGTCGCGTTTATTGCTAACTTAACTTTCATTATTAAACTTAACTACGGATTGATTTATGGAGAAATAGCCCAAAAGTCACTTTCTTCATCCCGAAGGGTGTATATCCTGTCGAAAATTACCCCTTTAGTTTGGGCAATATGGATCTATCCTGGTACCTTAGAAGTTGCAATAGGCCCTGAAGGAACACTATTCCATCATCAAAACTTACTTGTCGGTAGTAAAAGCCTTTGTAAACGCACCCACGTTTCCATGATTAAAGAAATCTGGCATTCAAGGAATATCACATGATCCTAAGTGAAGTTTGACCTATATTGAATCTAAGATTAATAGTGATTAGCACAGATGTAGCTGCCAATTCTTAAAATTGAAACTAAATGCACGTTCTCCAAAGTATATAATGCTACTACTTAAAAGTTTAATAAGACAGCTTAAGTAGAGCTGTGCCATATTAATGCAGTGTTTAAGCTAATCTATGCAAGCCACCAAGTTTTGTATCCATCTTGTCTATAATTTGTTACAATTAATGTGTGGCTGGCAGTTACCTTCTCCACTTTAGAAATGTACCTCTGTCCTGAATCAACCTCGGTAATTTTCAGGCCAAATGAAGTTATATATTATTCGCCATTTTTATGATCCAATCCTATTAAGATTATATTACTTGAGTTGACAGCTCGGGGGGTAATGCCTTCATTAAATCCAAACTGGTGAAAGTGATCCCATTAACAAAACCAAACCTTTCAATTTGACCTTTCTGCGCACCAATTCCAGCATAGGATAAAGCAAACAGAAAGTGAAAACTAAAGTTGCAGTTCAAGTTTCATCATTTTCTGTTGAAACCTGTTTAAGTGTAAAAAACTAGTTTGTTCTGCAGGTTTCAAGTATCTAGTAGTCTACTACTATTAGAATGTTACAACACTTACCCAATAATGTAGTGAGGTCCGCTAAATCTAGATTGATGGACTGGAAAGCAGCCAATGCACCCTGAACACTGAAAGAAGGGCCAGGGAGATGAACCTCCGACATTCTTGAAATTTTGCCATCCCTCCTCCCTGTCGGCAGAGCATACTCTTCACCTCCAGAAAATGCCACCCCATCTCGAGTTGCCATAGCTAGTATATCAGCACACGATACAATTCCTTTACATTCCTTCTCTAGCTCAGCCTTTATATCATCAATCACATCATATGTTCGTAGTGTCAAGTTAGGAGGCGCCTCTTTTTCTGCTATGTTTTCTTCAGTACTGTCGAGAAGAACAGAAGCATCACAACCCTGAAACACCAAAATGTTTGGTTAATTTTACTGCTTAATTTTATGTTCGTAATAATAAATATGGAGGTGGATAGAAGCTTACTCTGATGAAACAGTCATGAAAATGGAGCCGAAGAAGGCCAGCAGGTATTGATGGGTCCTTTTTGACATGCCTCTGGAGTACACTCTTAACTATGGGTTCGGCTCTCGGGCATGATTTTCGATAGAAATGGAGTTCTAAGGAGAGGGATGTGCTAATGGTATGGGATAGTAACAGGAGGGTTATGTAAAGAGCTGTAGCCATTTTTTGAGATGATGGTGATTATGGGCACTAATGACTGCTTACGGAGGATGACCATGGGTAGTAATAGATGCTTATGGGATGCTGTTATTGGAGTTTGAGAAGGTCTTAATTGAGGTTAGATTCTTTAGAAGATCGCTTTTGGGGATTGCTTATTCTTCTAGTGTAATTTCTTGGGATGCTTGTGCCAATTCAGAGTCAAGTTTTATTTGCACATGGGTTGCGATGGTATTGAGATGAGTGAAGAAGGAAACTCGGATCTGTTAAACCTTGAATTAGTGTCTTCTTTCTTCTTCTTTTTGTTAGGATATGTGAAGCCTAACTATCAGGCATGCCCTATACTTCAGAAGAGAGGAGGAACAAAGTTGGAACAGGAGGAACATGATCGACGACGAAGAAGTTCAAGCAAAAACGACGAAGAGGTGATTTGGCAGTATCGCGGTCGACCGGCCATGGCACGGCGGTCGACCGGCGACGTGCACAGACTGGGTGCACAGGCTGGAAGAGCATCGCGGTCGACCGCCTGTGGCGCTGCGGTCGACCGCTCAAAGTCCAGAGAGCTATTCAGAGTTTTGCCTTCGTCGCGATCGACCGAGCGTGTCGCTGCGGTCGACCGGCAAAAGTCCAGAGAGCCAGACAGATTGCAGGCAGCATCGCGGTCGACCGTACGTGGCGCTGCGGTCGACCGCCCAAAGTCCAGAGACTTCGATCAGGATTGGGATTTATCGCGGTCGACCGCACGTGGTGCTGCGGTCGACCGGAGTCGGGTTTTGGCCCAGATTCGGAATTTAACCTGTTTTGTTCTATTTCCTTTTTTACTTGTTAAACCCTTAAGTCTATAAAAGGGTTGATTAGGGCATGATGTAAAGAGACGAAAAATAGTGAATTTTTCTCCTGCGGTGGCTGTGGACGTAGTTTCTCACATTGAGAAGCGAACCACGTAAATCTTGTGTGTTTGAGATTGCTTGATTTTCTCTCTTCTCTCCTAAATCTCTATTTCCAAATCGCATCAGGGGGGGGTTGTGCATCCCCAACAAGTGGTATCAGAGCGACCAGGTTC
>BQKN01063747.1:304734-333779 GCA_022839385.1 Asparagus kiusianus | reverse complement strand
TCTTGTAAAATCCCTCCAAGCTCTCTCTTTTTCTCTCCTCAAGATTTAGATCTAGATCTCTTTAGCCGCCGCTTAAACCCTCTATTTCTTCTCTTAACAGCCGACTAACCCTTTGTTTTTATCTCCCACACAAAACCCTAGAAGAGATCATCAGGTATTTATACTCGAACACCAATCCACAAATGGATCTGGAAACAACTCGCGCCCGCTTGGGGAACCCGCTCGCGTGCGTCCGAGAAACCCACATGGGTGTGGCGGCCGCAAGACACAAATTTGTGTCTCGCTCACACCCCACGTGGGTGTGTGGCCCCCACGAGACCCCCACGCGTTCGCACAATAAACGAACGATGTGTACGCATTACTCTATCTGAAACGATTAGTTGACCAACAGAGCGGTTCACATGGCCCAGCTTGGATGAACATGCAAGATTAATCTACCAGCTATCCTCATAAAAATAAACAACCGACATATTACAATCATGAGTGCACTATAATGAAACTAGGGAGCAGTGTAGACAATAAGTAAACAGAAACTTCATAATTAATCAGATGTTAATTAAGTTGTTTGGAGGGAAAAAAATAATCGCGTACCCGACCACCTTAAGCGAACACCAGCAAGATCGGGGATGTGATTTACGTATTATACAAAGTCCAATCTGGTCGCAAGAGTTAGTACTCCCTACACCTCCGAACCTTATCCATGGAGGAAGATCACGAGCCACTTCCTTACTAAAATGTATTATTCCGATATCTTAGGATATGGTGTTATTACACAGGTGACTCTGGAGTTTGGTTTTCTATATCAGTAACTCTGATATTACTAATTGTAACTACAATGGTGACCCTAAAACCTAGATAAAAAATAACTCTCACGGTTACCAGTGTAATTACAGTTTGTATGCTCAAGGTTTTCCTGTAGATAAAATACTTTAGGGTTGACCGTGTAGTTACATCATAGCTCAGAGTACCATATAATAGTTAATCCTCCCAGATATAATGCCTTACTGGTGTCTATGAGGACTCATTCAATATTCCGTAATAGTGTTGTTAATCATGTATTATCTAATAAAGTCAACAAATCATATCACACACTGCATCAGATATCAACCTGAATGTCTATGACAAAATTTGTGCCGGATACAATCCTTCAATTCTCTTGTGACAACAGGAAGAATTAAAAGACAAACATGATCCAGATGAGGAAACCATGATGAATCAGAAAAGAAATCTCCCGATTTCAAAATCTATCAATAAAAATGGAAGTTCTTGGAGTGCAACCTTGGATTTAGATCGCTATATATAATCAGAATCGAATCCAAAATTATTCCTGCAATATTCAATTACACCATATTTCAAAGTCCAAATCTCAATTTCAAATAGATAAAAGTCAAAACTAAAAAATAAAATAAAAATTTGTTCAAGTTCTTCAGCAATCCCAAACAAGTAACACCTTAATAATAAGTGATTCTCATCTTTTATTTCAAGCATCCAATAAGACCGAAATCGTCGCTTTTGGGAGCCTAGGATGCAGCCAAAACTAGATCAATAACACATAGAGACAATAGTGAACTTGTATATCGTCTAATCTCGTCCCTTAAATTTGGAAGGTATAATAATGATTGCAGTAATTAGACACTCTCTAATTACCACTTAATTGGAGGATCCAGATCCTAGAACCCATATATTCAAGAAAAGTTCATGCAGACCCGAGAATTATATTCTTCAAGAGAAGAGACTAGAAACTTGGGTGGGGGTGGGGGTGGGGGTGGGGGTGGGGCGCCAGGGGTGGGGGGTGGCGGGGTCCAAAACCAACCGGAGGAAGAAAAAAAATACAGACTACTAAAATTACAATATTTATTTTCCTTACTAAGCCTTATTGTACATGATTTCTGTATTGATTGTTCTTGGATGAAACGAACATATGGCATCCCAAACTTAAGCCCAGAACACCTCAAATTATAGTAATAAAAATAAACTACTTGATAATAATCTTTAAAAAGAATAGTCCACCCTAAAATTGTGAAAATTTAAACAGGACTAGTGACAATTTACAATTTCACTATCATTTTACCCTCTTTTTAAGGCAAGGCTGCAAGTGACTGATCTTTTATCTACAAAGGCTGGAGCTCTCGTTCTGGATGAGCAGAATTCACATGGCTGTATGAACCAAGCTCCCCGGATTTGCGTCTAAAGAAGAACCACACAGTGAAAACAGAAAAACTGAGCAGCACAAGAGCTAAAGTTCCTATTATTACTCCCAGTAAATGCCGATGCCACCATGACCTGCATATGCATTATAAATAGAGTTAGCAATGGGAAACAGAGAAAACAGGAAAGGGAAAAAAAAAGGAAAAAATGAGAAAACAATTAAGATCACGGGCGCTCGCCTGGATCAATGAATTTACACATGCATCAATTATCAAAGGGCAATTAAGGTTTCACACATTGGAAACCTAGGCTTCACGTTCAAGATTGCATCACATAATCCAAGCAAATCATAATTTTTTTTCCATAAAATATTCATCTTAACTTTATTATAAAAAACTAGCCCTTGATGGAAGTAGAAAAGTGATTACTGGGGCCCCAATTTGTCGAAGGCTAAGGAAGAGGAATTAAGAAGTGTTAATCTAGTTGGTCCATTTGTTAGCCTACGGATTAAATTGATTAGCCCATTAGGTAAGAAATTCATTTTTAAACCTTCTGATTTTTTTAGTGTTTAGGAACAATTTTTATAACTTCTTTTTATAAACAAAAAGAGTTACCTAATATCTAGTAACCCATCCAAAGACATGAATTAGTAAACTATTTATGTTGAGGGGTTAACTCATTTTCATGATGTTGAAAATAATGATAACGCTTAAATTAACCCTCTTCCTCCTATTAAGGGTTAATGGAGAAAAACATAATGCATAACGTAGTTCTTTTTTATTTAACGTAGGTTTTTTTTTATTGATGATGTGCATATTTTAGAAATACAAACTATTTTCATAATGACTTTAATAGTTAGAATCATCAAAAATTTTAAACATAACATCACAATTAGAACAAAATATTTTCTTATTGCTTAATTTTTAAAAAATATGAAAGTTGTTAACAATAAATTTAAGAATTAGGAACAAAATATCATAATACAAAAATATTTATAAAAATTTCTTTAATTTAATACAAGCTATATAGATTTACTAGGAAGTATCACAAACGAATACTCAAATATACAATCATAAAGATATAGCTCGTTCATAATTACATTCATTTTAGTGGTCATATACATAATTTCACAATCACTACATAATTTCACTATCACATAATAATGTCACCGAAACACGACATGAAGGCTTAACAAAGTATTCAAAGGAAATTACTTAAATAATTCAAGTTTTAAGAAATAAAATACTCTTAAAGTCTTTAAAACTCATATTGAATAAGCACTGGTTACATTGAAATAACGCATGTCATATTCAAATAACGCAAGTAATATTGAAATAACGCATATTGTATTGTAATAACGTAGAGGTGTTATGTGTTAAGTTATTTCATTAAGTTACGTAACATTAAGGCCTGGTAAGTTACATAACACAACACGAGTTACTATAACGGGTTTTTCTAAACAATGATCTGAACCTGTCTAAGGGTTATCTTAACCCTCTTTTAAATCTTTTCTTTGGCAAATAAAGACGGGTTAACTCAAGTTATAACTCTGAAATTTTGTGTTTGGTATGTTAAGAAGGGCTTAACTCTTGTTAACCCCCGGCTTAACACTTTGCTAAAGAGCACCTAAGAAACTAATCCATAATAAAAAACAATTCTAATCATACTAAAATAAAACCTTTCCAAACAATTCGATTCTAAACAGATCCTAAATCAATTAAATGTCCTAACTAATAATTTTTCTATTTATAAACAAAGATACAAGAAAATATGTCTTAAAAATAAAATTTCTAATATTAAAAGATATCTTTGACCACTTTTTTCTTCATCTCTTGCTTTGATATTTTTCAAGCCGAGGTCGCCTTCATTAGTTAGTAGGAACAAATATTTGACAAACCAGTGCCTCGTGAAAGCAGCTAGCCACTTCTCCATCGTGAACCAACATGCTACTCTTATTATTCATCGAATAAAATCAATGCTCATCAAGGTTCCATTGCAGCTAGCTTTAATATTTCTTAAAAAACATTAACTTATCAGTAAATTTTCAAGGTTTAGAAATAAATATAGTAGAGGAATCAGGATGTGAAAAGCATAATACCCTGGAAGCGAGCTGCTTCTCCCGGACAGACATCCAACTAGTTTGTTTTGTCATTAAAGTAAAATCATTGCTTTTCTAGGTTCGTTTGACAGTGTTTCTTTCGGTCTTACTAATTAACAATAAGATTTATAAACATTCAAGAGTTGGAAGTAGGCAGCGTTTTAAATATATTGTCGGCGATTTATCGGTTTTGGGGGTCTTCTGCTAAGTTTAAGTTTAAATCGGTTATCGTTTTTTATGTTTATCGGCAATAATGCCACGATGTGAGTTATCGGCCGATACTGTCGGCTCAAAATATCGGAATTAATAACCTTTGGTTTGGGTTTGGGTTTGCTCTTTGGACGTTTAAGAATTATAAATTATTTGTTGGAACTTGGTTGTTTGGTGATTAGCTTATGTTTGTTTATGAATATTGACATGGCTCATAACTATTAAATATCAACTTAGTAAATTAGTTTATAATCTCGTGATTACACAATAATTATGTTGATGATTCTTCATTCTTTATGTTATCTTGTTCTTTGCTTGTATGTTATTCCATTTTTACTAACTATGCACTTGAATGGTTTCATCGTGCAATCAAGAAGCAAGTTTCTATCATTAGTTAGTGATCCCAAAAATGATTATGTACATTTTGATATGTTTATATTTCATTAAGTATGGCTAGATTATATTTTAGGATATTATAGTTTGTATATACACTATCTAGTAATACACTCTGATAAATACTACTTATCCCCAACATATCCCCGATATCCGCTATGCGATATGGATTTTGACCATCCGATAAATCTGTGATAACCGATATTTAAAACCTTAGAAGTAGGTTTAGGTCACAATGACTAACTCAGAGAACCCACCAAATAATAGGCAGTTAAGAATAATTTTACGTCAAGAATACAAGCTAAAGGAAATAAGGCGTATCCCACAAGATATTCATTGAAATTATACATGTTTTACATGGAAAACTTGAAAACAACAGAATCTGCAAGTACCACTATAGTATAGTGGAAAAGACCTCTTTGCAGTGTGCAAGAGGTCTGGGTGTACTAGGCTATGAACCTATGACCTATTCTCTAAAAAAGGTGTAAAATAAATGCCTCAAATGAACTAGTCTGAATGGCTAGTCAATCTGTTTGTAATTGAGTTCTAGGGTTACACCCATTTTTGACTAACTGCATTAATAATATTTAGTAGCATAGGCACATATAGAAATGATGACAAAATAAAATTTGACATTGGGGTATATAATACCATGACCATAAATAATGTATAATATCACCATTCACCAAGGATCAGTGATGGGCTTCCCAGATAATGGTGAAAGAGTTTGTATATAAATTACGAACCTCAAGCCCTCCCAGACTTCTGACATCTTACAGCTAGAAAGACTTGATCATGGGTTCTTTTCAATCTGACGCAATCTTTGGATTGATGTTGATGTGAGAATATTTGGCCATTAACTATAGAAGATCAAATGAATAAGATATGCTACATCCTGACATTTATTGGAAACAACAAACATACAACAGAATCAAGAGTAATAATACAAATATGAATATTTCCTTGTTTCAGAGCAATTCAGACTAAATGTGATTATATTGAACAAAAGTAAAATGAACACCATAAATAAATGGATAGAAATTAAATACCTTCTTGATAGAGGCTCTACTTTCCATTCAAGCAACTGGTATTTTCCAAAATTTTCAGGAAGGCGGACACGATGTTCAGTTAAGCGAGAGATTATTCCCTGTAGAAAACCAATATTCAGAAAATATATTAGAAAGGCCCACTTGATCAGAAAATTCCATATTAGAATATTACCATCGCTGTTGCATTAGAAATAAAGCCCAATCCTGATGGAAGAATAATACATTTTATCAGGGTACCATTTACTATACTCGTAAAATTTGTCAAATGGACCTGCAAATAGAAAAAATTAAAAATGTCAGCCACAAATAATTTAAAGGATTTTTTTCACCTATATACCCCCAAAAACTCTTTTATTATTGACCCACACATTCTCTGTGACTGGTCTAATTTACCCCTATCATTTTCTCAGGGAATATTCTCGATATATGCCTAGTTTTTTTGTTAAAATACTTAATTTTTAAAATATGACCAATGTACTCCTAATTAACTTAACTAATTAATTAATTAATAATTACTGTTTGGGGGGAGGGGGGGGTTGCGGATGAGAGGGGCGGCCAGAAGGCTTCGTCAATGATGAGGAGGCCCAAATACTTAGAAACAACCCCATTAGCAATCCAATTTCCCAGCACCCTCGACATTTAAATCAAAATCTAGTTCCAATTGTAGAATTTTTTTGGAGAACTTAACATCAAACAATCAGATTGGTGCCCTTTGCTCTCATCTTAATCACCATCGTCATAGTAAGTTGAAGTTCGCCGATTCCTTCGATTAGATTTGATGATCCTAGGCTTCAAGTGTGATGAGAAGACATCATGGTCGCTGCGCCTCCTCCTTAATGATACAAGAGAATGAGAGAGAAAGGGGATTGGGTTCATGCAGTGATCGAATAATAACTGTGAATTTTTGGAAAATTCTCCTTTTACTTGGAGTTGGAGATGCTGCAGCAGCTTGCTGCACTGAAAGCAAAAAAAAACTATTGACAGAAATGCGAGGGGCTGGAGGGGGAGGGGGATCAGCAGGTGTGGGGAGCTAAGGCTAGGGAAGGAGATGGAAAGATAGACTAATTATATTTTTTTCTATTTACTCCTCTGTTAAAAAAAAACTAACAGCATGGGATGGGAGGGGTACTTAAAACCCAATGTTGGGGAATATGATGATAAATTAGGAAACAATGAAATCTTAGGGAGTAAATGTGCAAAAAAGGTATATTTCGAGGGTACATTGGTAAAATCCCTGAATTTAAATGAAAGTTCCACAGCAACAGTATGACCATCCATAACCATTTCAAGGAAAACTTTTGAAAACAACAGCTTGAATAGTAAGTCCAGGAAGAAGGATTTCAATTGCCTTAACTAAGCAGAGGAAACCAGAGGCATTTTACTTCACCTGGCTCCCATTGACTTCCAATTCATGCGCAATCAACTCTGTCAGTTCATTTATGTGAGGCTTTAGATCTGGATACTTCATGCTTAATGACATATCAAAGGTTATAAGCCCAATTTGAAGTTGATCTGAGAAAGGTAATGTAAAATAAACATCAAATATATGCAACAAACCTCAGAACTGAAATCTTAAACATTAAAAGTAAATGAAGCAAAAAAATATGTTACCTAGACAACAAATACAATGCAATAAAAACAGCAACAAAGATTTTTATTTTCATAGTTTGAAATCAGCTGCATGAGTCATCTTTCTAGTATCTCAGAGAGATCCAACTTAGTTTGAGGGTGGCTGTCAACTACTTAACGCTAGTCCTCCTTATTCCAGCCAAGGAATTAGATATGTAAAATCTAGGATGCTTGGCACAGCAGAGTCACAGTTAATTTGTATGAGTTTAAAAAGATAAATGAAAGATGAAGGCATGTAATGCGTCTATTAGTGAAAATCTGGCAGCAAAAAATAGCACGGAGTTATCTAGAGACAAAGCATGTAAAACCACTGTGCATTCAAATGAATGATAGCTTGCTAACTTATTCCGAAGAGGGGGGGGGGGGATAAAAACAGCTTAAGCAAGCACCTTAACTCTGATCCCTCATGGGTTTGCATTTGTCAGACCAAGAAACGACGATTAGTCCACTCTTCAGGTATCATAGTGTTTAATTTCATCAACGAAGACTTAAAACATGTACACTCTTCTCCATTGTATTTTTTTCTATCACGTCAAATATACCAACGACATACTTGTTTCTATCTTCTATAATCCACCACTTTTCTTTATGGGTTAGGAGTCGCAAAGAGAAATAGTAAACTATGATGCACAGATACGGATACGGGACACGGATACGACACGGACACGGATACGGGATACGGCAAAATCCAAAAAAATAGGATACGGGGATACGGCGAGGATTTTTTTTCAAATTATTATTATATATATAGAAAAATTTATAAATTTCAACTAACAATCTAAACTAATAAGTTGTTGCTCACTGACTGTTTTCCTTTTTACAGATAATACTTGAGAGTTAAGTAGCAACGAGCAAGGATGAAGGATCAATCAAATTTTCCAACACAGCTACCAAAATAAATATCCATAATTCATTCATTAAATATGTATATTCAAATTGTATTCATATTTTCTAATTAGGATGTGGTTCTTGTTTTACTTGGTGTACATATAAAAAAGAGAGAATAAATTCCAACAATAGAGAAGCAAACTTATGTGATAAATGCAAAGGTGTGAACGTAATATTATTATTGACTAACAATTGCCAACAAGAGGAAACTTGCATGTAGACATCGTGCCATTGCAGAAAAATATTCGAAGGTGTTGATATAAATTAAATATTCAAACATTTTTAATGTTTCTTCCCTTCACATACATATTGACAAAATGATCATTTGAAATTAACATGAAGAAAATGGACAATTGAGAGTAACAAGTTATTTGTATTTATAGTTTAGAATGTTTAAAACACAATAACGTTCACTGCAGATTCATTTGTATAGAAAATGGACAAAATTCCCAATGCTTACTAGACACATCAATGAATCAAGTTAGAGAGACTGAGATAAGAGAGAGACTGAGACTGGACATAACAAAAAAATAGTTTTTTCAAAAAAAAAACTAAGATAAGAGAGACTGAGAGTGACAGAGATTGAGAGATAGAAAGAGACTGAGAGGGAAAAGGAGAATAAGAGAGAGATGAAGAGATCGACAGAGAGAGAGACGAACAGAAAAGAGAGAACGATTCAGAGAGAGAGAGAGTCAGAGAGGAGAGATTGAGAGAGACTGAGAGTGAAAAGGAGAGAGAAAGAGAATAAGAGAGACTGAGAGAGAGACTACGGATTTGTGGTGGTGTCGAGGTCGAGGATCGAGAGAGAGACGAAGATCTAGAGAGAGAGACGAAGATCGAGAGAGAGAGAGAGATTGATCTGTGATTTTCGTCGAGCGTCGAGGTTGAGGACGAGCGTCAAGGTCGAGGTCTTCATCGAGCGTTGAGGAGGGCTAGGATCGAGAGAGAGAGAGAGAGAGACTGATCTGTGATTTTCGTCGAGCGTCGAGGTCGAGGACGAGCGTCGAGGTCGAGATCTTCGTCGAGCGTCGAGGTCGAGGACGAGGAGATCTTCGTCGAGGGTCGAGCGTCGAGGATGAAATCAGTGATTTTGAGGGAGCGACGAGGACGAGGGATCCAAAGAGAGCTGTGAGTTGTGACGGCGTCGGCGTCAGGTAAGTGAAACTTAGGGTTTAGTTTTGGGGTTTGGGTTTGGGTTTCAGGTTTACTTGTTTCTTCATCCGTTTTTTTTTCTTTGGTTCCGCCGTATTCTAGCCGTGTCCCAAACCCCGTTTGACCGTGTCCACATTAGTTTGACCATTGACCCGTGTCGGACACGGATTGACCGTGTCCGACACGTGTCGTGCACGTGTCGTGCACGAATCCATGTCCGATTCGTGTCGGACACGGATTCGTGCCCTCCGGGGGTGAATCCGTGCTTCATAGATAGTAAATCCCATCTAATTTCTCCCACTAGTCTATTTTTAGAATAAAGGCAAGAGTTGGTCATTTATCTATCTTGGAAGAGCAAGGGAAAGATTTTCTTACACATTTATCTCAACATGCAGGTTAAGGATATGCAATTTATACTTCTTGTATAAATTAAATGAATACTAAAACAATTAGAGTACAGTATGCTAGGAGTGAGAGATCTATGTTACCCTTGATATAAGTCATGGATTGTGGATGAGTGTTATGGGGCACTTTGACTTAAGATCACTTAACATAATTTAGAGCTTCCATTTAGTAAAAAAAACCATAGTACCTTTTCAGTTCTTTTTTTTATGCCTTAACCATTTAGCCTATGAGGTAACGAAAATTTTATTTGTTAAGAGTGGGGTAGTATTAATTTCTAATTACCTGCTAGGGTAACGGTAAGGGGACCTATCCTAATGTTATCCTACACATGGCCACACCTTCTAGGAACCGTAGCATGAAAGTAGAAAACAACAAGAATATTATAATCACAAGAGCAAACACCTTTTTTTGCCTCTCTTTTTTTGGTCAAGGGTTTTGATTTTGTGTGTGGGTGGGATGGGGAGGGGGGGAGGTGAAGTAAGTGCTATGACTTAAGAGAAAACTCTAGGAAGCTTAAATAACCAAAATGTACAAATTACTAGTTCATATGTGCATATTAGTACCACACCTGGTCGAATATAACTTGACAATTCTGTTGGGGCTGGTGCTGGTGACAGCCCTGTCATGGCTTCCCTGTTATAAGAACTAGAGGGAGCTGGTGATGGAGCTCCATTGATCTGCAGTGTTTCCCATAATTTAGAACAATTGGTTTTCCAAAACCCAATTCTTTCCTTGCTACGATCATAAGTTACAAGGGTATTACGGACAACAATTCCTAACAAGCAAAAAAATTACGTTAATCAGTTGAATGGGAGAAAGAAATGGATATCCTTTGAACATAACAAAGACCACTGAATTGATAGAACCAGCACCAGATGAAAAATGAAAGTTTACAACGGACACTGATATCATCTTGCCATCAGACTTAGATGATTGAAATTTGACTGGCAGAAAAGTATCAATTAGCAAGTAAACCATCTAAACATGAGATACCTCCCAAGAGAGTTGTTGGATCTTTTCCATTCTGGAAGACTCCAAGGCAATAAGCATCGTGGACCTTAGAATGCTTCATTGTCAACATGAACAAAAAGAGAATAACTGTTAGCAATAGAAATAATTGTTGTAAGCCACTCAGGTCTACTATAATTAGTCATCATTACCCGGAACAAGTAATTTTCAGGAGATAATGACAGTTTTTGTCCATTACCAAAAACCATAGCAACCTCAGGGAAGATATTTGAGAGTTCAGTTACATCCCTGCGCATATTCATAAGATTGTTAGATAGGTTCCACCAGATAGCAAAACTATTAGTCAGTCAAAGACAATAATTCTTGTTCCTGTGGCGCATAGAACATTACCTTGCCACACCAGAAAAACAGATATCATTGTAGTTAGGATCTGGACCGGGGATTTGTTTGAGATGTAGGCTCCTTACAATCTACAAGATGCAAAGCATGAAAAAGAGATTATTTGGTAAGATAATTGTCCACGTACCTGATGGAATGAACATATAGAACTGCAAAGCAAAGACTAACAGTATTAACTTCATAGTGCATATTAACTTGGACCCAGTTAGAAATATAAAATTATGAACAACATGTTTTCTTATTCCATAAAGCCTATAGATTTAAAATATATACCACTTTCTTTTTATTCCATATAGCCTATAGAATTAAAATATACCACTTTCTTGATCTCAACTGAAAGGTTAAAAAATCTGCAAAAAAAATAGGGTGCACAACCGACTCAAGCAGTACTATCTATAATTGTAATGTTGAATAAAATTTAACAAGACGGTAAAGGAATAACAAAGAGGATATGGATTTGTCACTTTTGTTAAAATTTTACCAATTTTCCAGGGGAAGGAAGAGAACAAAGATCAAGAAGGTTTCTATTGGCATAGGAAAATGCAATATATGGAAACAACACCAATATTATTAGTTCACATAGAGAAATATTGGGAGAATAAAACATTTACATTGCATTAAATGGTAAATATTTACCATTTGGTGATATATGCTGTCAAAACTAGCATATAAGTATAACAAGAATTTATGCGGGTCAAATGACACTCTACAACAAAAGCATGAAGGCAAAGCTCCTTCTCATGTCAAAGGCATGTATGGAAAGCTAAGGGTGCAAATGTTGGATTCAGAAGGAAAAAAAGTACTTGCTAAAAAGATGATAGTATCATGAATTTAAGCAATAGAAGATAGTTAGATTATCAAGATTACATTCATGGCTAATCAGTAAATGTGTTCATGGTAAGGCAGATACAGCAAGTCAGCAACCAACTTGGATGAGACTTTATCATGCAGAAGATCAAGGATCAGGCATAAAGCGCACCCTAGTGTATGTGCATATGTGCACATTGCATCAGTAATGAACAACCAAAATAATGCTAATCCTCAACATTACATGGAGACTCAACGGTATACATCAGACTATTCCAATAGCTTGATTTTCTCTCATATAGAAGAACACTAGCAAGACAACCAAGCTCCACTGTTAGAGAATAATTCATTGTGGAGACAGTAAAAAAAGAGCAAGCCTGCACTCATTAAAGGAAAACAGGAAACATTTAAGGGAAATGTGTAGGTATTTTAAGGGAAATGTGTAGGTATGTATGGGTGGGGATTGAAGGAGTGGAACTCTGGAAGAGCCATAAAACACAGTTAGCTGGTGAACAAGAGCAAGTCAGAGAAAAAACCTCGATGACATCTAAATTGCATCAATTGGACACACTGCATAACTAATAGGGGGAACATTTAAAGGAGGGGAAAATGGAAGGGATGGAGGAGGAGGGGGCCTGTTGAGGTTGTGTCAAGAACTCACCATCCTGATATTCTTCATGATCTTAAATAGTTTTACCTCAGTGAATGCAGATGTGACTAGAGAGATAACTTGCTTATATATCAAAGACCCAGATGATATCTTAAGACGGTAGCACAAGTATTGGGTAAGCAATTTTAAACCTCCTGCAATTCATCCCAATCAAATAATAATAATAATAATTCAAAATCAGAGGGTAATGAATCATACAGCATCTTTGAATGCTTGAAATGCTTCTTCAGGTAAATATGCATACGTAGTGCCACTATCCAAGACGGTCCCGTGCTTACTATCAAAAACCTTTGGCTTCAACCGCAATGGCTTCCCAGAAACGTGTATTTCCTTCAGCTCAATATTATAATATGGGCTGTTGCCATGCCCAGACTAGAGTAAATGTGTGAGATGCAAAAAAACGCATTCAGAAACAACGATGCATAAATTTGATTATTCCAATATCGATGACCATTCATACCTGCGGACGGGATCAGACCGTGAAAAGACCATTTCAGTAGGAGGAGGCAGTTCGCCAAGAACCATAGCGCCACCACCTACATCCATACCACCATAACATAATGAAAAGGTATCACTGATCACTTCTTTCTCCACAAGTTGATCCACGATACTGAGAGGTCCACGACCAAGCCCCATTATCCCATCAGCATGTTGACTGAATAGATCACCAGTCTCAGAATTTTCACAACCAAAAACAGCATGCTGAGGCACAAGTGCACTTTGACTGCCAAACGACACAATGTCCTTGCCAAGAACACCACTACTGGAGCTCATCTCAGCATATTGTCTTTCATAAGTACACTGTGAATTGTCAACATCGCAAGTACAATCTATATTGCATTTTACAGGTTGATAGGTGCTTGACAAATCAGGTTGAAATCTTGGGTCCTATACATAAAACCAATTAAACTGCAAATAAGAAAAGATTACACTTCATACAGGCCTAAATATGAAAACTTTAAAATAATAACAATTCATAAACAAGATGTAAATACTACAGTAGAAAATACAGCATATACCACAGCTAGAGAAGTAGCAATTTCAGAATAGGGAAATTTTAGCAAAGCACATATATGAATAGAGTATATTCCATTTTCCCTCGTATTGTTGAGAAAGTACTTTTGTGTATTTTCTGTATCAAACAAGAATATTCTTTGCTCTGTTTTTCCCATGCCCAGTCTGCTAACTGCCTTCTGGAGTATATGTGGAGTATATGTCATGGCAATAGCACAAATTTTATATTTGAATTCTCAAATAACTACTCAACCATTCGTTTATGAATTATTATAAATATGAACTCGCTACTTCTTCATGTTACGCCCCATACAATTGAGAACATGCAATGAAATAAAACTGTTTTTTGTCAGCTTGTTCCTTAAGAGACTTGTGAAGGGCTCATGTCCTAATTCCTTTCATCCGTGGTCCCGATTGACAAAAGAAAAACCTAATTTATGCAACTTAGAGCTAGATGGCCTTCAAATCACTTCATTAAACACTTATTTAAATGTTCTTCCAACTTGATGGCGCATCTTCCATGAATTTATGTTTGGAAAACCAATTTTTTTTCTCAAGCCTAAGCCTAGATCTTTCGGAACAAAATGACTTGCAAAGTTCCAAACTGTTTCTTTCCTTCTATACTGACACTAAAAGATAAAATGAGGCTCCCAAGGACATCGAAGACATGCATGCGTCTTGAGTTAGCAAATTGGTGGAGTTCCCTAATGGGAACAGATTTATGGCTTAGGAAAGGTTGGATTGATTAGAGCATCAGAGTGGTAGATATGATAAAGTTTTCAACAAGTCTCTTTCTTCTACTATGATAAGAGAAGTCAAACTCATCACGAGCAACTTCAATGTTCAAACTCCAACGAATTTGGACTGAAATTAAACTTCTATAAATGTTTAGTATCTCTGCCACAAATGAACAACCCAATTCTCCTATTCAAGCATGCGGGTTGTAGCCGAGTGAAAAGGGGTTAAGGTAAACTGAGAACGCAATTATTCTCCGAGTTTATTAGCAAAAGAGATAAAGAAAAGGATGCTATGCTCCACGAAGATTTCAAATTTTTTGCCACAAACTTAAAGTATCAACTTAGTTTCAGCTTTTTTGTTTTTAAGCGGAAACAGATTTTACCAAAAAAAAAGCGAATCTTTTTGTTCCAAATAGAGAGTTACAGTCACCGACTTACTTGATGATTACCGCACTGCACGCAAGAAGAACACGGAACATAGGTCACCGTACTCCCCGAATCCACAATCAAAGCAAATTCTTGAGGCGGTGTCCCGATCCAAAGCCTAGTAGTATAATACCTAGAAATCAAAACGAAATCCAATTACTAACAGAAATCAGATCCAGAGAAAGGACGGAATCAAAGAAAGCGGTGAGCTTACCCGTTAGTAAGAAGATCATCGTGAAGTCTCATCCGAGCGCTGGCCGTCCGGTTCTCCGCCTTCTGAAGCTGGCGGCGGGAGAACTGGGTCGCCGGCCGCGTGGAGTTGGCGGGTGAGAGGAAGAGCGGGAGCACCATCGGTGACGGCACGCGGGAGTGTGGGGCCCACGAGGAACCTGGGTGGGATCCGGTGACCGCACTGGCGATGAGGAAGAGGAGGAGGAGGGAGGCGGAGGTGAGCGGATCGCGGGAGCGCGCTTGCGCCATGGTGGTGTGAGAATTGGGATCTTTTTGTCGGATTCTTTTGGTGTGCGGAGAAAGCGAGCATATATTTAGTGGGTGCGATAATGGGCCCGGTGGAGGCGAGGCCCGTTCACCTTCAGGCGCAAGGGCTTGTTTGGATTGAGGGGAATGAGGGTGAAGGGAAGTTAGGAGAACCATTCACCTCTATTCATCTTGTTTGGGAACACTTAGGAGGTGAAGTTAATTCACCCTAGTTCCCATTGGTTCACCCCCTAATAGTATAAAATTTGTTACCCCCCAAATTGGGGTGTAACCAAGGGGAAGGGAACTCCCTTCCCTTCCCTTCCCTTCACTCAGTTTCCCTTAACTTCCCTTCACCCCCTACAAATCCAAATAGGCCCTAAGCGAAAACGTGCAACCTCTTCCCAAATTGAGTGGAATTTATTTTAAAATAATTGATAAAGTAAATGAATACGGCTCCAGATTTGTTCCGATACTTGAAAAAATAATGTTTGGGATAATACGATTGAAACGTGCAACCGTAATTAGCTTTCTTAATTCCGCGCTCTCGGAAGGGGAAAAAATAGCTTAAATTGTTATCTTCTTCATTCGATTGAAATAATAACTCGTTTTATCTTCTTCATCCGATGGAAGTAACTCATTGCTGGGTAATTTAGTCGCCATCTAAAATTTTTTTTTTTTTACATGTCATCGCTAAACTCCAAACTTTGCTAGTAAAGATTACGGCTAAAAATCAATTGAATTTGCAGAAATCTTACAAGCCCCTTGAGTTACGCACCATTGTTATAATCATCTCCTCCGGCGAGCTGCTTAAAATTCTTGAGTGTCAATGGAGCCATGATGATGGACACGTACGAGTTCCCCCAACGCGCACATAAATTCGAGATTGTTGTCCAATAATTAAATTGGATGCTTAGCCATTATTTTTGTTTCTTATTTTCACTTTGTCTTTCTCTTGGAACCCTATAAATCGCATGGGATTGTCTTCCGCTTCTAACTGAAATAGACTACCTACAAATTTAGTAATCAGAATACTACGACTTTGCAATTTAATTCTAGCTTCATTACAATCTCCGGTTCTTTGAAATAATTGTGAATTTTTGAGTCTGCGAGCCATGTGGAAGAATATAACATTGAAAGTGCAAGTTTACCCTTTTAAATTAAAGTTAAATAAAAATTTAAAAAAAAACCTCTTTTCTTAGAAGTATTGTTTATTTTGTTTTGTGGTCATTGATTTTTTTTAGGGAAAATCTTCTTTTAACCCAAAGTTTTACTCCAACTTATTTTTAAACCCACCTTCTTTCATTATGATCCATACACCCAAAATACAACACCCACTTATTTATAAACCCAAAGTATCACTTATTTATAAACCCAAAGTATCAAATACACCATATTTCTGGTGCTCCTCCCACTAAAAAAAACCCTAAAACACTCAAAAACACTCGACTACTGACGCATCATGTTTATTGGCCGATTATCCACCGCGTCGGGCCGTCCTCGTTGAATTTCGAAGCTTCAGGCAAAGTATAGCACTTTACGGGAAAGTGTAGCACCTTATGACCAAAGTATAGCACCTTATGATAAAGTATAGCACCTTATGGGAAAAGTATAGCACCTTAAGGCCAAAGTATAGCACCTTATGCTCTCTGGAAATTCTGCACATGAAGTTGTCGAAAACCATTTTAGTTTTTTCCCCACAACGAAAACACTCGATGACTGACGCATCGTATTTATTGGCCGATCATCCACCGCGTCGGGCGGTTCTCGCTGAATTTCGAAGCTTCAGGCAAAGTATAGCACTTTACGGGAAAGTATAGCACTTTATGGCCAAAGTATAGCACCTTATGATAAAGTATAGCACCTTATGGGCAAAGTATAGCACCTTATGCCCAAAGTATAGCACCTTATGCTCTTTGGAAATTCTGCAGCTTTGAAATTTAGCGAGGACCGCCTGAGAGATAAGGTGCTATACTTTGGGTATAAGGTGCTATACTTTGCCTATAAGGTGCTATATTTTGCCATAAGGTGATATATTTTGCCATAATGTGCTATACTTTGGTCATAATGTGCTATATTTCCTCATAAAGTGCTATACTTTGCCTGAAGTTTTGAAATTCAGCGAGGACCGCCCGACGCGGTAGATGATTGGCCAATAAATACGATGCGTCGATCATCGAATGTTTTCGTTGCGGGGAAAAAAACTAAAATGGTTCTCGACAACTTGATGTGCAGAATTTTTAGAGAGCATAAGGTGCTATACTTTGCCCATAAGGTGCTATACTTTGCCATAAGGTGCTATACTTTGGCCATAATGTGCTATACTTTCCCGTAAAGTGCTATACTTTGCCTGAAGCTTCGAAATTCAACGAGGACAGCCCGACGCAGTGGATAATCGGCCAATAAACACGATGCGTCAGTAGTCGAGTGTTTTTGAGTGTTTTAGGGTTTTTTTGAGTGGGAGGAGCACCAGAAATATGGTGTATTTGATACTTTGGGTTTATAAATAAGTGATACTTTGGGTTTATAAATAAGTGGGTGTTGTATTTTGGGTGTATGGATCATAATAAAAGAAGATGTGTTTAAAAATAAGTTGAAGTAAAACTTTGGGTTAAAAAAAGATTTTCCCTTTTTTTTATTAACACAGGTAGACTCCTATTGCCCACCCCCCCCCCCCCCGCCCAAAAAAAAAAACAAAAAAAAAACATGTTGCTATGCTTTTGTCCAAGTTACAAGAATTTTAAAATCTACAAAATCTCACAATAGGCAACCACATACAAGTAGTACAACAACGTTCATTTCGATACGATAACGACTTCCTCCTTGTGTTTTTCTATTAAAAAACCATTGTGTTAATTTCTTCCCTCAAAGTTTCAAAACAATGTTGTGAGTGTTTTTTGTCAACAACAGTTTGACATTTATAATACTAGTATTAAATATGTCATTAATATATTAAATATTACTATAATAGAATATATTATAATTAAAAGGCTAAATTGCACTTATATTTGTTTCTCCAAAAGACATTTATATACCCTAAGGGGGGGTTAGTCATCTAGAACTTAAAACTAGAACTGGGATAATTTGTGGGATAAAATTTTAAGGTGTTAGTCACATAGAACTATAAAATGAGATATTTTTTTATAGTGTTAGTCAAGTAGAACTTTTGTAGAACTAGAACTGTATTATTTTTTTGGTGCGTTAGTCAAGTAGAATTCCACTGGAATTAGAATTGGGATAATTGGTCATAATTATCCCACAAATTATACTACCTATATATATAACCATAAGTTCTCCTCTCTCAAATTATCCCACACATTGGAAAGAATACAATTGGGGGAAAAAAGTGAAACGCCACCTCCCTCCCTCTTGGTTAGTTTCTCCGCCTATAAAATTTCTCTGCCATGAAGTCAATCATCCGTTCATTTTTCTGTCTTTACTTTGTTTTTGTGATGATTAGATCTTTTATTATTATCTTCAAGATGTATTACTTTATTGATAGCTTTTTGACGTTAAATTACTTTATTATTATTTGTTTGATCTAAGTTTTCTCTCCACAACAGTGGTTTAGGTTAAGAATATAGTGTTAGTAGGTTAGTGCTAAAGATATGCGGGCTATTATGTTTTTTTATAAGTTAGAAAGCAACTTTGCGATAACATTGATGATTAGATGTTGAATGGTTAATGATGATATCTATTATTATTAAATCAGCTCAGTAAATTGATTGGGATATTTATAGTTCATCTGTCGATCATCTGTTTAGCGGCCATGGATGATTCCTGTGTACATTTTATTTATTTGCTGATTTGATTTCAGCGATCATGATGAGATTGGTTCAAAGGGTTAATGGCTGAAAAATGCTTATTTTTCTTTCTTTATGATGTTATGAGATTTGAACTTCGACATTTATGATCCTCCACTAGAAGCTCCACGAAATGTTGCTGATGAAGATGATGACTCCGATAAAGAAGACAAGTTACAGACTCAATGAGCAGCTGTAGGAGCTTGGAGAAATTCTATGACAGATGCCATGTGGGATGATAGAAGCCATGTGGGATGATGGAAGTCGAGTCACTCTAGGGATTTAGATTTTTATTTATTTGTAAATTATTTTATTATTTGAGATGAATAGTGATGCTTTATTGCATTATATTTTATAGTTATTACTAGAATTTACTTATCAATATTATATTATTTTTAATATATAATTATTAACAATAGTATTTTATACCCACCATTACCCCCACCAAATTATCCTACCAAATTATGCCACTTCATAATATTATCCATCATTATCCCACCAAATTATCCTATCAAATTATCTCATTTTAAGAATTACCCATCATTGTTCCACTAAATTATCCCAGTGTTAAAAAATTATCCCACTTTACCAATTATCCCAGTTCTATTTAAAAAGTTCTAGGTGACTAACCCCCCCTAAGCTAGAAAACAGAGCAACTACATACCTAAGTTGTAAAAAAAAAGAATAAATATACATACCCTAAATATATATACTACATATAAAAGAGAATTGCCTTATCAAAACTTTTAATTTTCATTTTTGCCCTTTTAAATTTGATAATTCCCAAATATGCCATTAATTGTAATTAATCATTCACTGATTATATATAACCTCTTATTAATTATACATTTCCTCACTTTTTCAAAACCTTTGGTCACACTATTATTTTATTATCTAATTATGTTAATTAGTAGAAAATTTAAAATTTATCCCTAATTTATCTTTATATAATATTTAAAATTCTAGAAAAATTAAAAATAACAAAAATATATTATGCTTATGCCTTACAACTTTGAGCTTCACCTCTTATGGAGGACTACCTGTTACTTTATATTTTATTACCTTTTAAAAGTATGATAATAGTATGTAAAGCAATTTGGATTTATTATAATTGTAATAGTATTAATAGTATAATGATTTTAATAGTATTTTTGAATAATAAATTACACTGTAAATATATAATTATACAATTTAGTAAATTATTTACTTATAGTGTAATAAACTAATTATTAAATTAAAATATAGTTACTAATAGTATTATAATTATGCCAAGTATAATATTATTATATTTAAAAGAGAAGAAATTATTTAATATATTATAATTATTTTAATAATTTATGAATAAATTATAATAATTATCCAAACTATAATAATTGATCATACAATTATTTATATACAGTTTTATAGTATAATTTATTTATTTAAATAAAATTGTAATTGATTAGAATTTATATTAGTATACAAGTCATTTTATTTTTCGTAGCCAAGAAAAAAATTGAAAAACATAAAATAAAGCAGGGATGCTCTTGTGCAAAGCACGTGCGCTATACTAGTTGTAAAAAAGTGCATGTTGCTACCTCCTATTAATCAGCAGTGAGGATATTCCCCCAAATATTCTCACATGCTAGTCACATGACTAATTTAAAGGTCATCTACCGTCATTGATTATATTAATTACAACTTTACATACCCCTTTCAACTATGAGGGTTATTTTGGAAGAAGGGTGACTTTGTCCTCTTGCAAAAAATTCAACACCATTTAACAAATTCACACGATAAACAACTCAAGATATATATTTGCTCTATTTTGTTACTCAGTGTATATAAGTGTTTTTTGAGGAAACATTAGGTATTTAAGTGCAATTTAGCCCAATTAAAATGTTATAATATTTACTTTAAATTTTCATTATTATTTGTTTGGGTTAGAAATTGTTGTTTTCATTATCATCGAATCTATTACAACTTCAGTCGTTACAATAAACTCAAATAAAAAAGTTAATCTTTTTATAAGATCTCCTTAAACAATAAAAATAAAAGATTACAATTTCTTCAAACAACACACAATAGATGTTTATCGCCTATTGTTTGCGTGGGAACTTCACCTGTGCCGGGGATGTTAATATCCGTGGATCGCCGTGGATCAGATCCGGTTGACAGATTGATAATCAAAGCTCCTACTTCACGAATAAAGTATTTGTAGAAGTGGTAATCCCGACCAAGCGAGATTACGACTCTTCTCGGGATTAAGACCAAGCTTAAATCCGGAGGAATGGAGGAAAATAGGTCTTAGATCTCTCGAACTCTCTTTTTTTTATTAAGGAATCTCGCTAAGATCTGCTAACCCACTAAAATTCGTGCTCCACTCTCCAATTTGGCAGCACTTCGCCCTCTTGATTTTCAGCCCCTGTGAAATGAGCCCCTAGGTGTCACGCCCCGCTTCCCAAAATACCCGGGAATCGGAATGTGAACAAGCCCGCGACGTATTAGATTGAGAAGAAATATACACTATCATTTTTTTCTTTTGTCTTTTTTTTCTTCTCAATCCAATACGCTAAGCGTTTGGAAATAAATACGATGCGAAGTCACAGGTCCCCGATCACAATCAGCAAGAATATAATAGACGAACTCAGAATAAAAGATCATATCACAAATGGGATAATATTCGGGTCAACATGCCCTTATACAAAACTATCTGAATGAAATACTGGAGAATATAAATATATACTGAACGAAAGGAAATGAAAGTGCTACAAAACAAACTGAAAGGAATGACTAAGCTTCGGCTTCTTCTTCTGCTACGTCTGTAAGGCACTCCTGCTGCGAATCCTCTGGCTCCTGGCGAACATGTTCTTCCTCTTAAGTCTGACGTACACCAGAGAAAACAGATGTACGTCAGGGTGCATGGCACACGGCAAGATCCCCAAAGGAAGAATAGAACGGTCGTGCGACCAATGCAATAATGGTAATAACAAATGGAAACATGCAACTGAAATACTAATAATCTAAATATAATTTAATACTAGAATAGAATAATCATAATAAATCCCAGGAAATCAACCAAGTAATAAGTCGATCATACAGCTAGCAATCAGAATAATCATCCAAGTACATGGTCATACACTAGCTGGAATTAATATTTAAGGATCTATAACTCGAAACGTAGTACGTCGAGCGAAATAATCCAAATAAGGAAACCCTCATGTATATATCATATGTCTCAAATTATAGATAATTAAATAATAATCCTGATCTATGTATGAAAAGAAACACAACTGGCCTACATCTCACAAGAAATCATACCTAGTCAAGTAACTAGCCATTCTATAACAGGTCACTGGTCACATCTCACATAGAGCCAACGCTCATATCACCGGATAATTGACTGTTCACAAATCCCCTACGTGCATCCAAACCCGTGAAACGGTTCGGTGAGAGGACTACACACAATCCGATTTCTGCTCGGTTCAAACTCAAGCAAAACTCGGGTGACGAAACGATTTCACTAACCAAGTGCGAAATGGTTCACTTGGCCCAACAAACTAACCCCAGTGCGAAACGGTTCACTGGTTCTAGTCTGGAAGATACATCAACAGTCTTATCCGATCACATGAACATTAACATCCCCATCCCAACTCTTCTCGCTTTCTAAGTTAACATACACACAGGTTTCTAAGTCTTAAACAGGACACACCAGACGACACTAGTCATGAATTTCTAACGGTTCTCAAGTATAACAAAGAGTAATAAATACAACTAATCATATACAACAAGATCATAACATATCACATAATTAAAATTAAGAAACATAAATCATGAAAAATTCATAATAATCCTTTTTCTAAAATAAATCCTTTAAATATTTATAAATGTTCTAAAATAATTCCTTTTATAAAACTTTCTTAAATTATTGAAATTATCCTAAATTGATACTTATTCTTAAAATAAATTCTTTTAAATTATTTATAATTATTCTAAAATAATTCTTTTGTCAAATAAATTCTATTAATTTATTATAATTACTCTAAAATGATTTTTCACCAAAATAGTAATTATTTTAAATTGATTATTTTGTCAATAAAATTCTTTAAAATTATAAATTAATCTAAAATAATTTTATTTTATTTTATCTTTACAGTATCTATTATCACAATATTATTTTTAATATCATTCGTCAAATAAATCCGTGTAGGTCATCACAGTATATGTATTATAACGTGAATGGTCATACGTTATTGTCCACAGTCCGTTACGTCCATGACAGCTCTATACGTTATAATTCTCAGTCCAATATGTTCATGACAGTTCTTAACGAGTAATTATTCGGGTAACGAGTTCGTATGCATAATTAATCTGTGATCAATCTAAAATTGTACTGAGCAAGAATAGGGATCTTGCAAGCAACTAATTTATTCACAGCGGATCTACGAATTGAATGATAAGTCCAGAGAGTATCGGGATCTTGCCTACGAGGCCGAGGGGCCTGATGACGAGGCGACGATGCCACTGTGGGGACGGATCTGGATGACGCGGGTGTAGGGGTCGACAACGACGGTGGTTGTCATCATTGAGGGCTCAACTGGGTTTCGACGGGGGCTGTTGGTGTACGGTTCTGCAACCGGATCTGCGTTGGCATATCGTCGAACACGTAGCGTACGATGAGGCGCTGGTTGACGGTGAGCTCGACAGTGATGGAGGAGCTCAGGGAGGCGCTGGCAAGTAGTGGTGGAGCAGAGGGGGTTGGCGGCGGCGTCGAGTTCGACGGGGCTTGGTGGCGGCGGTTGAACGGAGCTGGAGCTTTTGGGGAGTTGTGGTGGTCGGTGGAAGAGGGGAAGGGGAGGAGTAGGAGCGGAGCTGGCAGGGTGGAGGTGCGGGTTCAGATGGCTGTCGGGCCTTTGGTGGTGCGATGGCAGGTCAGGTCGGAGGAGGGGCGGTCAGAGGCGGTGGGCACGACGAGCTCAGGGCGTGGCTTGGGTCCGGGCGAAGGGGAAAATGAGAGGGGAAGAGAGAGGTGGGGCGCTGAACTGGGCAAGGTCGGAGGGCTGCGGTGGTGATGATGGAGGTAGAGGTCTGGTGGGTGAGCGGCGGCACGACGAGGAGGTTACGCGAACGTGGAGCTTAGGGCGGCGGGTCGAGCTCAGGGGGAGGGCGTCGGGCGGAGGAGCTCGTCGGAGTTCAAGGAGGCGATGGGTGTGCTCGGAGTTGAGGGAGCAGCGGGCGAGGCCGGCGAGCTCAGGTAGAGCAGCGGCGGTGGAAGGTAGCGGGCGGAGCTTGAGCTCGAGAGAGAGAGAGAGAGAGAGAGAGAGAGAGAGAGAGAGAGAGAGAGTGAGAGAAAGAGAGAGAAAGAGAGAGAGAGAGGGTGAGCACGAGAAAAGGGATTGGCTGAGGGTGGTTTAAATAGGAAAATAAATGAATAAAAAATAAAATAAATAAAATAAAATAATGAATGAGATGCGCGTGGGTCATTTTTGAAAAAAAGGGAAGGGAGAGAACGTGGTTGTTGGGGTAGCTGTTGGGGGTTTGACGCGGGAAGCAAAAGCTTGGCTTATTTTCAAATGGGTTCAGGTATTTAAACGAAAATAATTAAAATAAATAATTTTGGGTACTTAAAAATTAAACTAATTACATAATAATTATCTACAAATAAAAACGTACATGTTGAGCTAATACAACAGTTGATACGAAATAGTCGAAATATACACATATTATATAATTAAACAAGAATAAATAATAATAAAAATATATTTATTTACATTTAAAATCAAATAATTATGTGATAATTATCTACATGATAAAACATATTAGTTATGCTAATACCAGAGCTGATACGTAATAATTAAAATAATACAATAATTTACATAAATAATACGTAATTAAAAATTCAACATAATACAAGAATTATTATGTAATAGTAATAATAATATGACAATAGTATCAGTAATACAACGGATAAATCCCAGAAATTTTCATTGCACTAAATTAATTTATAAATATAAAAGCCATTTAAATAAATATAAAACTTAGACTTTAAATCATAGAAAATTTCTAGAAAATCGAGAAAATACAAATACTCTTTTAAAAATCATAATTAAATATTTTAAAATACCGAAAATTTATTTTAACTAGTATCAAAATTTTACGGTCATTACACTAGGCCTGTATTTATAGGCTTCAGTTGGGGGTTTTTGGATAAGAACGATGGATTTGGCCTTATCCTCAGTTAACAACCGTGTAACCACGTTTAGAGATAACATCTAGGTAGTTAGGAACCTCTGGAACAAAAGAAATCCCATGACAACTCGTTGAAAACTGTCAAAATACGTTTTCGGATCGAATCTGGCTGAACCGAGTGCAAAACGAACCGAACCGGTTCGGTTCAGGCACGAACCATTATTTGGTGGCTCGGCCCATAGCCGAGCCATTGGCCTGACCGAGTCGTTTTGACGCGACTCGGCTGCCAAGGGCTTGCTCGGTATGTTTGGTCTGGACTTGTTTTATCCTTCTGCGTTCATTCCGTCGTTTTGTTGACTTGTACACTTCACCGATTCGCTTCATGCGTTTCGTGAATGCGCAAGTCGCTTGACGATGACTGATGGGCGTGCAGGCCACTTGGTTTGTTGTTTCGGTGGCTGATGAGCATACGGACCACTTAGAGCTGGCTGATGAGTGCGCAGGCCACATAGAGGTGGTTGGTGAGCGCACGGGCCCGTTGGTTCGCCGTTTCGGTGGCCGATGAACATGCAGGCCACTTGGCTTTGGATGATGAGTACGCGAACCACATGGAGGTGGCAGGTGAGCGCACGTGCCACTTGGTTCGCCGTTTCAGTAACCGATGAGCGTGTGGGCCACTTGGCAGTGGCCGATGAGCACGTGGGTCACTTGGCGTTGGCTGTTCCGGTGGTACGTCGCCACGTCATCAATGGTTCGCCGATTCGTTTCATGCACTTGTCGGTGTCAGATGATCCTCTTTGACTCGGATAATCCTCTTCGACTTGGATAATAACGTTCATCGTCTTTTCTGTCTCAAACTGTATATGGATACCTATAAGTATTTTTAGATGCCTACAGATACGACCTCCAAAGTATTTCAGACTCATTCTTTTATAGAGGGGTCTGGAATGCTTTGGATAAGATAGGCCATGTTTTCAACCTCTTCAGTATTTTGTCGAGGAGATTGCATAGAAGGACCTGTGGATTGTTTTAATTCTTGACTTCTTCAGCCTTCGGTCTATTCGGTGTTTTGTCAAATAGATGAAGTTCTTTCAGCGCTGTATTTATCATCTGACCGTTATCAAAATCTTGAACTGAGGTTGATGCATAAGTTCTGAAGTTAGCTCTTGTCATTGAGATGACTTTGAACTGATTATCCTCGTCGGTAATTCATATCTGAATGTGATTGAACTCCCTAGAACCATCATTTGCCTTATTTTGGCGAGATTGCTGATGCGTTGACCGGGATCGACCTTTACTGTAGCGCGTTGACCGGCGTTAACACAGTTTATACTCGTACGTTTGCTGGAGTCTACACAGTTTAAGCTCTTAAGGTATTAGAGCGTGACGGCCCTAAATATTGGGGCTACAAGACCAACTGTTAAAGCTGTTTCATCTGCATGTATGGCTCTTATTCTGAAGTTGTTAAATGCTCAAGTCACAAGATCAACTAATGGGGCTGGTGCGTCAATAACTCTCATATTTATAGGTTTTTTAGCAAACCCTCAGCTATCAATGAGTTTGATGAGCCTTTACCAACTACCGTTTGAGTCGGGCTAGCATGTGAATTGTTGAAGTCCGTTCCGCATGTAACATTATGTTAAAAGAGTTAATTCTATTAGTACTACGATATTGAATACGTAGACTTCGTCTTTCTCACAGGAATAGACTACCTGGCCACATGTATCAGATGCATGTTTTCGCCGAAAGTCGTTTTTATTGTCGATTCCATTAAAACTTTGATGGTTTACAGCGAATTATAATAAAAAAATAAGAAAATTACAACTTTCAAAACATGTTTTTAGTCTGTGTCAGTTCGCGATCGACCGCCACGGTCGACCGCCATGAGTTCAAGACTCAGGTTATGTTTTGTTGGCTCGCGGTCGACCGTGGCGGTCGACCGTAGCAAATCCAGAGACTTTCGCGGTTGACCGTCGCGGTCGACTGTCGCTTGTCCAGACCAGAGCCATAGTTCTGCTTTTTGTTGCTCGCGGTCGACCGTCACGGTCGACCGCTGCACTGTCATATCAATTCTAACGGCTAGTTTCCAGAGCCGTTACTGAGTTGGTTTTTTGGTCTTTTCTTAGCTTTCTATTGGCTTTGGGGTTTCTATATATACCCCCTTATACCTCAGTTCTAAGGGCATCCAAGAAATATTTTAAACAAGTTTTAAAAGAGTTTAAGTTTAGTTTTAAGTTTGTTTAAGGGTTAGTTTTGTGAAGAATTTCATAGAGGAAGTGGAGATAAATTCATTGAGCTTCAATCTATCTCTCTCTCTCTCTTATCATCTAGAGAAGTTTTCCTAAACTCAATTCTAGCTTTTATTCATAATTACTTGTTGATTATCAATTCTATTAAGCTAGTATTTACATTTGAGTTTAGTTAATTTTGTTTCACTCATTGTTTACACACACCCACATGAGCTTACTGTATTTTCATACATAGTATTGTTGGGTTGGTGAGAGTTGTAACAATTGAGTGTGAGCTTTCATTATGTTCTCATCCATATTAGAGAACAATCATTTGTTGTATTTGTGCTTATTGTGAGATACACTTTGTACACTACAAGAAATTTGGTGTTTAACGACCAAAATTAGTGAAGGTATCGATTGACCGTCATTAATGTGCATATAATAACGACGGGTTTTAAAGCCTTCGTCGAATGATTACAAATATTAAAGGAATGATGTGAGATGGGATAAAGGATTTCTAGTCCCTTCGTTAATTTGATTCTAATACCGTCGTTATTGGGTCTCCTTAAAGACGACGGGCTCTATTACCTTTATTGATGATGACCGAAACCCAAATTAGAACCCAATCCCCCTAACTCCTATAATTAATCATCCCTCTAACAAGTCTAACCGTAGCAATTAAACCCTAGATTTAAAAAACACCGACTTTCTCCTGATCATCACCGTCTCCAGATCGTCGTTTGTCTCCTACTCGTTGTCGGCTCCCACTCGTCGCCGTCTCTAGGTCGTCATCGTCTCCCTCTCGTCATCATCTCCAGCTCGTCGTCGGCCGATCCTGTTCGTCGTCGAGACTCGTCGAGCGCCGATCCAGTTTGTCGTCGTCGAGCACCGCCACAGCACTACCCCAGTGCCGTCATCGCCCCAGTGCAGCCCCATCGTCGCCCCAGTGCAGCCCCATCGTCACCTCCTCTTCCTCTAAGGATAAGGTCAGTAATTTACCTGACTTTGATGGCAACTCAGAAGTACAAAATAATGAGGATCTCACGGGAGAAACTGTGATCAAGTTTTCTGGTTTAGATGTTGATGGCCATAACAAGTATTGTTCAATTGATGCTTAATTTGATAGAATTTCCCTTTTTTGTTGCTGTGACGGATAAAGATCCATACATGTTTATAATTCTGGCTCATGGGTCGTCGGGACTTTTTTCGCAAAATCCGTCGAGGATTGAATTAGATTCTCATTCCTCCAACTTTAGTAGAAAAAAGATTTTGTAGTTATTGAGGCTTCCTTCCTTTTGTAGTTATTATTATGCATACATAAATGACTGCCGACTGGATTCACCCTAGGTTTCAGAATGCTTCAATCAATGAG
>BQKN01063747.1:222521-284734 GCA_022839385.1 Asparagus kiusianus | reverse complement strand
CATAAAAGTATAGTATTTAAAAATTCATACAAGTTACAAATTTTAACAAAATAAGTTCAAATACAACCCAATATAGCTCCTCTCCTTCCTCTCCCTCTCTTCCCCCTCCCCCTCGCTCTTCCCCGTCCCCGCGCTGATGAGCCTCGACTATCTGAGTATCCGGCTGTGTATGAGGCTGAGAAGTGCTGGCTCCATCAGCATGCGAAGTGCCGACTCCATCGGCATGCAAAGTGCCGCCGTCATCATCACGTGACCGTCGGCGCCGAGTGTACGCCTGCCCAAATGATCGAGACCTATCCTCACAGCCTGCGAACTCGTCGATGTGAGTCTTATGAAACACCTGTGCAATGGTCTTCTTGATCCTACTGAGGAGCCCTAACGCCACCTGATCCTGAATCTCAGGCACGGTCGCATCAATATCAGCCTCAATGCTATCAAAAGCACGGACCTGTGAGGTAAATAATTTATTAAGTACCAACTCAAGAAAAAATATTATAATTTAGGTTAGAAACTTACATAATCTCTCTCGTTCATCCCACTAGGGATGTAACTGTCTGTCGGTGGCCGTGGCATGTGTTCAGCTAAGGGCTGTGGGTCACGTGTGATCCATCTACGTGTGATACCCCAATACCAACCCATATACGTGGTATAGTCAACAGCTGTGGGTCTCGTATCCTGGATGAAATCCCACCTGTGAACCCACCTATCTATGTAGGCCGCACGGACTACGGCCCAGTCGGTATGGTACGAAGTAGGTCGCCGCCGACGATCGATCTGCTCGACAGGGTCTGGCACATGCTGAGAGAGCATAAACTGTCGTAGCACACGGTCAGGGACATGCATCTCCACGATCTCCCAACAAATTAATGGAACTCTGGCTCTCCATAAGTCAGGACTATCTCGGCAGATGGGTGCAAGAGAATGCATATTGAGCTCCGGCGGTGTATAGGGTCTCCACTTGAACTGAAATAAAATAAAACATTTATCAGTATCAACAACAAAACTATAATATTCATAACGACTTGAGATTTATATTTACCTGTTCGTGTTGGAGGCCATCAAGCTCATTTCGGTAAAACTCACGATGGCGCGTCACTGATCGGTACTTAGCGTACCGCACGTTATACCTATATGCAGAATAGAGAATATATAAGTAAAAATTCAGTGCGAATAAAATTTGTGTGTACAATTATATCTGTATGCCAAAGAAAACTGTCCCTGTAGGTCACGATGCACAAGTAAAGTAGGGCGTCCAATATGAATGCGCTCTCATGACCAAATCTGTATCAATGTGCAGCATCCCTTAAATTCTTTATTCTGCATCAGGGATACTCTACCTAGTTCTCGATACAAGTATTCCAACACCGCACTGCCCCATGACCGTGCGCCGCATACGTCAAAATCCTCTAACAATGGCATCCATCGTGCATGTACAAGAGTCTTGCTCGCATCAAGAAAAAGCACGCACCCTATCATATGCAGTATGTAAGCACGAGCATGGAACTGAAGCGTCTCCATACTGGCATCCTCTGGTATGTCGCCCTGAAATGTCTGACGAAGCCACGATAGCTTCATCGTACCACTCCTCAAGTCAGGAACCTGTCCAAGAAGCCGGGCACATACCTCCGGCCAACTATGATCATCGGTGCCCGTAACTGTCGGCCCATCGATCCGGAGCCCAAGTATGACGGCCACGTCCTGTAAAGTGATGGTGCACTCCCCTATATGCATGTGAAAGGTGTTGGTCTCTGGCCTCCACCTCTCAATCAGTGCAGTGATAAGCGACCAATCAAGCCTGATATATCGGACCGTCGAACACTCGCGAAAACCGGCCTGAGAGATCAGCGCTAGAACTCTCGCATCCTCAATGACCCAAGCTGAATGGCTCTGGGAATGCTCGATCATGGTGATGTCTGGTACGGGCTGCACGTAAAAAAGAATTGATTAAGTATAATGCAAAAAATTAAAATTAGTGTCAATGCTAACTAGCATATACAAAAGATGTTTTACCTGTCCTGAGCCAATATGGTCTGAAACGTGGCTCGCCTGGAGGGTCAAAACGTCGGAGCATATCGGTCCTGGATCCATAATGAATATAACTAAGAATAATATTAGAAGACAATGTACAATATGTTAGATCTTTCTATTAAAATACTCATCTAGTTATATATAAACAACAAACGAATGCGCAACGTGAAAGGATCGAGTAACTTGAAACCAAACATTAAATTTATATAACATAATACGAAACGATACAAATTACAATCACAAATGAGATACGGAAACAAACAACTCACGAAACCGCTAAAAATTACAATCACAAATGACATACGGAATAAAACACAGATCGAAACCGCTACAAATTACAACATCAACGCCTAATGCTAACTGGACAATTATTTTTGTTATGGCCCGGTTGATCGCATCTACTACACTTATTTCTCCTCCTAACTCCTTCACGATCGTCATCCATACAATTTCTAATTCGTACGGAACGAGGGCGCCCCGCCGACCTTTTACACAAATGAGGTAATATCAGTGGCCCGTCTTGTGTCCAATATCGACTATCATATGGTGGACGAAAACACTCTTTGTATGTTTGTCGATAGTTGTAAGTAGAATAACAAGACTCGACGAACTCATAATGTGAAATCCTTGCACCACTTTGTAAATCAGAACAAGCCGCGACAACATGTGAACAAGGAATCCATTGTAATTGCGGTACATTGCAAGTGCACGTACACGAGTGATCCACTAACATGTTAACTTTGTAAGAGCGATTTTCTCTATGTGATATTCCCTCAATGACCTCCCATTCATTAAAACTGTATCTTACGACATGAAAGGATTGAGCTTGCACAATCCGAGCCGCTAACATTTCATCATTTTTCGGTGTGAGCTCCGAGCGGATATTTTCACCAAGTTCGCGACGTCGTAGAAAGAAGTTATTAAGTCTGTAGAATGTTTTAGCAACTAGTGACTGTATTGGCATAACGCGTGCTCCCCTGAGCACGCCATTGAAACTCTCTGAAGCGTTCGTAGTCATCATACAGAACCGTCTCCCGCCATCTTCACATAAAGCCACTTATCAACATTGTGTGGTCCCAAACTAGTTTCGATCCAATCATGTGCAGCTCGGGAGATAAATTTAATCCTCTCTCGTATTTGGTCATAAACTAATTTTTCTGTTGCACAGCTGGCTTGCCAAAGAAGATCTTGAACCTGACCATTTCCATATTTCTTCTTGAAGTTATCCCTAATATGTCGCAAGCAATAACGATGTGCATGTGGTGACGGGAAATGATGCTAGAGTGCTCTTGGAATTCCTTTCATCCTATCAGATATGAATGTAATCGGCCGCGCCCCCACACTAGGTATATGATACCTAATGCATGCAAAAAACCATGCACAATTCTCTGTGTTTTCAATATCAACAACTGCAAACGCCAAAGGAAACAAACCGCCATCCGCATTAACTCCGGTGGCAATAAGCAAAACGCCTTTGTACTTGCCGTATAAGTGGGTGCCATCAATGCTAAGAAGAGGACGACAATATCGAAACCCCTCAATACAGGGCCCAAATGCCCAAAATACACCAGTGAACCGCCGTTCTCCGCCATCAACGGGGTCCGAAGATACTTTGTAGACAGTCCCCGGATTTTCTCTTTTGAGTGCTTCAAGATAATGAGGTAAGATCTCATACGATTTATCCCAATCACCGAATATTTTTATCATCGCCTTCCTCCTAGCATTCTCACACTTGTGATATGATACATCCAAGCTGGTGGCTTTTTGCACTAGAAGACGAATATCTTTCGGCCTTAGATCAAGATCCTCCCTTAGATGCGGTAAAATCAATCGATATATGAAGGAAGAGGATGCATTCTTGTTATTCATCTCTAATCGAGGATTACTACAAGTGTGGAGTCCGTTGTATGCCGTGATTTTGAATTGCCCGCCTACTCTTACACCGGAGCGTGAATTAAGCTTCTACGGACATTTCGCATTGCCGTCATAGTGTCCACCAATATCTTCATCATCGGCATCTTTGTGATAGAAACAAACCGCATTATAGCTTGTAGTATTATTTTTGGTTGGCCTGAACTTCACATTTTTTACAATGGAATATGTGCGAAGCGCATGGATCAATTTCTCCTTACTCTCGTAAAGATCTCCCTTCATGAATAAGAAGTCCTCAGTCTGTGTATTAACACCGATATTAGTGTTAATAGGAACACTTTCCATCACGGAGTTATCAATCCATTCATCTCCTTGTAGTTCATCGGGCGGCGGATCCTCTAATACGACATACTCATTATTAGCATAACAACCGTCGATATGTTGGTTTTCCCCGTCATCGCGATCTATCAAGGTCATGCTATTAATTTGTAATCCCTCCTCTTCGTCATTATTCTCTGATTCGACACTTGCATTATCTTCTTGAATTCCCGTGTTAGTATCGAAAGCATTCGAAGTGCCCACGAACGAAGGACCGCTCATGTATTGTGATTCTGTCCAACATGGTTCTTGTTGAGGAGATAAAAAGCCTACAGAATCAACTTCAGGGTCCTCCAACATGCGGGAATACATTCCTTCGTAATTCAACGATTTGCCCAAATCCCTCTGATGTTTTTCAATGAACAATTCGATCGAACGCTTCTCGTCGTGTAAGACATGAATGAGACTCATATCGTAGTCACTTGATATTTGAATGCCACTTGTTCTGTTCCTCACAACAGGATAATTGCAAACCACACTGAGGTGATACTCACGTGAATTGGTTAATGTAAGTTTGTGTAATTCATTAACCAACTCATCGAAAGTACACGATTTTGTTATGAACAACGGTCTCGTCGCGCTGCCTTCATATACGGGCATATTATTTTCGAGGTAATTAATCTTCCCATCATAAGAACAGAGAATTACGATTCGATCGTTCATCGGTACCTCTGTAGAGTGAAAAATTCAAGATCAATATTACACGAAATTATTTAATTATTGATTGTTACTAATTTATACATTTTTGTAGTAACACTATTTTTAACATTAATTGACACCTCTAATTGATATTACACGAAATTATTTTTCTTCACAAAATTATTTTATTTTGTAGTAACACTATTTCGAGGAAATTATTGATTGTTACTAATTAATATTACACGAAATTATTTTATTTTTCTTCACACAATTCATAAATAATTCACAATTAAATTCTAAAATCTAATTCATGTCATGCATATGTAGTAACACTCATTTCAACAATTATTGATAATTTCCCCACTAATTACACGATTTTTTTATTTTTTTCTTCACAAATTTCATAAGTAAATAATAAAATCTAATTTTTTACATTTAATCACCATGAAATACTGAGAGTATACAAAAAAATTAAGAATACAAATTTTTTAAGGAAGAATTTACCTTAAAAATGGAATGTCAAATGTAGATCGGCGGTGGTCGGAGATCTGAGCGACGAGTGGAGGTGGAGAAGGCGGCGGAATCGGTCGGGAGCACCGGCGGCGGCGACGGTCGTCGACGGGGGCAGCGGCGCCGGTCGTCTACAGGGGCGGCGGAGAAGGCGGCAGAATCGATCGGGAGCACCGGCGACGGCGGCGGTCGTTGACGGGGGCAGCGACGCCGGTCGTCGACGGGGGCGGCGGCGAGTGGAGACTTCGTCGAGAGGAGAGGCTAGGGTTAAGTTTGGGGTCGCGTGAAGTCGGGGCTGGGGTCACGTGCGCCTTATATAAGCGTGCCAAACTCCACGGGAGTTGAACTCCCGTTGAGTTACAGGCTGCATTTCCCAGAGAACAACTCTCTGGGAAATGTCGCCCGTAACTCCACGGGAGTTCAACTCCCGTGGAGTTTTAGAATGTAATGAATCTTCACGGGAGTTGAACTCCCGTGAAGATTTATGAACAAATTAATGTTCACGGGAGTTCAACTCCCGTGATGTTTAAAAATGCACTAAACTTCACGGGAGTTGAACTCCCGTGAAGTTTCGTAAAAAATTTTTTAGAAACCGACCTGTTTTCAGCGCTAGGCTGAAAACAGGTCGGTTTTTATAATTTTTTTCAAAACCGGTCATTTTTGCAAATAAAATCCTAAAGGGGTTGGTTTTGAAAATTTATCCGCATTTTTAAATATATGGTCAGTCAATCAGAGGGCGAAATTCATCAATCAACGAAATTTATCATGGATTATACAGAAAAATGGATGAGACCCATAACCAAATTTGATGAAGTGAAGGAGACCTACGTGGCGAAATTGAAAGGAGACGGAGTGGAGTTATAAGTTAAATGCTATTCTTTGTGTGCATGGGTGATAGAGTGGATGGGATTTATTTTGATTTGTACTCGAGTCTTGGGCTTCTGGATATATAAACGAAAGGGGCAAGCCAGTTTCCTCAAATCAATGGTAGAAGTCCACACTGATGACCACCTCCTCGAGGGCCTACGCCAAAGATGATGACTAGCTTCTCGCCGACTTTCTTTGGAGCCGAAATCATTCTTCTGATTGAAGAAATGGCAAGAGATTACAGGAAAATAGCAGAAGAATCAACCAAGCAGACTGGCGGTCGACCGTCACGATCGACCGCGAACGTGAACAAACGCCACTAGGACTCGGAGCTGAAGGCGGTCGACCGTGGCGGTTGACCGCGAGGATCCTGTAGGTGTTTTTGGTCTCAGGATGAGATTCGGTCGACCACGCCATGACTGTAATCAATTCTTCTCTCGAGTTTTGGTTCGGTCGACCGTCGCGGTCGACCGCAGACTGATTTTTGGCTGGGCTTTGGATTTTAATCCGGTTCGTTTCTGAGTTGATATATAACCCTAAACCTGATTAATTAGGGTTAAGCAAGGACGTTTTTGAGCAGTCTTTTGGAGAGGATTGTTGCATCCAATTGTGGGAGATTTGTGAAAGGTCTAGAGCTTTATTTTAGGGTTTCATCGGTGATATTTGTAACTCTATTTGTATTCTCCTGATTTTTAATAGTAAGAACTCCCCCTCCTTGCCCCGTGGACGTAGGCAACTTGTTGAACCACGTAAATCGTTTGTTCTTGCTGTGGTTGTGATTTGCTTATTAGTTGTGATTTATCTCGAGTTATTGTTCGTGTCGCTCCTAGAAGCTTCCGCCGCGCACAACAATTGGTATCAGAGCTTTAGGCTCATTTGAAGGATTCGGTGAAGATTCCTATCTGAAGAGTTAGATCGACATCATGGGAGATGCAAGCACATCAAGTTCGTCTCTTACGAAGACGATACAGAGTCTGAGCATCAATAACACGAAGATTGATGTTCCGAAGTTCGACGGCAAGATCAATTTCAGATTATGGAGGTGTCAGGTGATGGACGCATTGGATGCACAGAATTTGGAGGAGACTCTTGAGTTAAAAGAGAAACCCGCTGATATGGAGGACAAGGTTTGGAGGAAGATGAATAGTAGAGCTTGTGGTGTTATTAGATCATGTTTGACGCCGGATCTGATTTATGATATTATGAACGAGACGTCGGTAAAAAAGATGTGGAAAACACTCAATGAGAAGTATCTTACGAAAAGCATTGAGAATCGACTTTACTTGAAGAAGAGGTTTTACCAGTTCAAGATGAAGAGGGGAGTTTCCATCAGGAAGCATGTCAACAATTTCACTAAGCTACTTTTAGATATGGCCAATGTGGACATCATAGTTGAGGATGAAGACAATGCGATGTTGCTTCTGTGTTCGTTGACCGAGGATGATTATGGTACGTTTATTCTAACTATGATCAATGGAAGAACTACAGTTAGCTATAAGGAGGTGACCTCAACATTGGTAAATTATGAGTTGAGGAAGAGTGATGGTAAAGCCTCCGAGAAGTCATCGGGAGATGCATTAGCAATTCGAGGCCGTGATCCAAACCGACGCCAGTTCAACCGCTTAAAGTCAAAGAATAGGAGTGCCTATAAGAGTGTTGGTAGAAATCAATATCGGTATTGTAAAAAAGAAGGACATTGGAAGATTGACTGTCCAAAGTGGAAAGAAAAAGCTTGGAAGAATAAGGGGAAAGCTGCACAAGCTTCAGAAGTGAATGTTGCAAAAGCTATTAGTGAGCATTCAGATTCAGATTCTTCAGGCTATTCATGCCCTGCATTACCGTTGGTTTGCTATGCGGATTCCACGGAGTGGATGATGAATTCGGGAGCTACATATCACATCTGCCCTAAGAGGGAGTGATTCTCTAGCTTTGAGGAGCTGGAAAGAGGGGATGTCGTGCTTATGGGTAATGACCATGTATGCTCTATTGGTGGTAATTGTTCAGTCCGGATTAGGATGCATGACGGTGTAGTGAGGGAGTTGAAGGAAGTGAGGTTCGTGCTACAGTTAGCGAAGAACATCATTTCTCTTGGGACTTTGGAGGTAGCAAGATATTGAGTGATCTTAGAGGATGTTACAGCGAAGGTCACGAAGGGCTCTATGGTGGTGATGCGAGGTGTCAGGGAAAACAACCTATACTACTTGAAGGGCAAGACAGTTACGGGGGATCTGACAACTTCTATCACTACAGAGGAGGACACTACTACTTTATGGTACATGAGACTTGGACACATAAGAGATAAGTCCCTACAGTCATTGGCTAAATAGAGGCTATTGAAAGGTGCTAAGACCTGTAAGATGAAGCTGTGTGAGTATTGCGTACTCGGGAAGAAGACTAGAGTGAAGTTTGGCACCGCTATTCACAACACCCAAGGTACATTGGATTACATTCATACAAATGTTTGGGGCCCTTCCAAGAAAACATCTCTTGGTAGGGCCAACTACTTTGTCACTTTCATTGATGACTATTCCAGGAGGAATTGGGTATACCCTATGAAGCATAAACATCAGGTCCTGGATATTTTTGTGGAGTGAAAAAAGAAAGTGAAGCTGCAGACAGGTAGAAAGGTGAAGACTCTATGTTCAGTTAACGATGGAGAGTACAATAGTGATCCGTTTCTACAGTTTTACCGAGATCACGACATTAAAAGACACTTCACAGTTCGAGAGATACCGCAACAGAACGGGGTGGCTGAGAGATTGAACCGTACCTTGCTGGAGAAGGTGCGATATATGATGATGCAGAGTGGATTACCTAGATCCTTTTGGACCGAGGCGTTAGTTTATCCGAGCCATCTCGTGAATAGGTTGTCGTGCACTGCGATAGATGGGAAGACTCCTTTGGAGCGTTGCTTTGGTTTGGTGGCTAGTGACTATGAGTCGCTTCGGATATTTGGGTGTCCAGCTTATTATCATGTGATGGTAAATTAAATCCGAGAGCGAGGAAAGCAGTCTTTGTGGGATTTAGAGATGGAGTCAAAGGCTTCAAGTTATGGGATCCACAGGACAAGAAGATAGTTATTAGCAAAGATGTCACATTTGATGAGGCGTACATGATGACGCCTCGAGTCCCTCAGCAGGTGGAGGGAGACCAGACAGGAGAGGTATCGTAGCAGGTAGAGGATGATGTGACTCCACCCACTTCAGAGAGTATTGTATCCATCGAGGCTCCTATAGAGGTAACACTGGGAGGAGATGAAATGATAGCAGGGCAGATAGAGGATACAGTGGATTATGAGACTCAGGAACAGGGTCATGTTCAGGTGTCCATTGCAGCAGATAGACCAAGGAGAGTAATTCGTCGGCCAGCTAGGTATAATAATATCATGGTCGCATATGCATTATCAGTGGAGGTCGTTGATGATATGGTTCCATCCACATTCAGGGAGGCAGAGTCTAGTCCCGTTTTGATTAGGTGGAGGGAAGCTAAGGAGGAGGAGATGCGGTCTCTTCAAAAGAACGACACTTGGACACTTGCACATCTACCTAAGGGCTTGTTTGGATTGAGGAGAATGAGGGTGAAGGGAATTTAGGGGAACCATTCACCTTGTTTGGGAACATTTAGGAGGTGAAGTTAATTCACCCTGGTCCCCCTTGGTTCACCCCCTAATAGTGTAAAATTTATTACCCCCAAAATTGGGGTGTAACCAAGGGGAAGGGAACTCCCTTCCCTTCCCTTCCATTCTCTCACCTAGTTTCTCTTAACTTCCCTTCACCCCCTACAAATCCAAACAGGCCCTAAGGGTAAGAAATCTATTAGTTGCAAGTGGGTATATGCGAAGGAGGAATTTTCTATTGGGATATTCGGTTAAAAGCTAGATTGGTTGCCAAAGGATATGCACAGTTTGAGGGCATTGACTACAACGGGGTATTTTCACCCATTGTGAAGCATTCGTCGATATGAATTTTATTAGCGTTGGTGGCACAGTTGGATTTGGATTTGGTCCAGCTGGATGTAAAGACAACCTTTCTACATGGTGATTTAGATGAGGAGATCTACATGACACAACCCTTTAGGATTCAAAGCTACATGAAAAAAGAAGACTTGGTTTGTAAGCTGAAGAAGTCTCTTTATTGTTTGAAGCAGTCACCAAGATAGTGGTATAAGAGATTCGACGGCTTTATGATTGGCCGAGGGTACACAAAGAGCCGATATGACCAATGTGTTTATATACACAAGCTACAGGATGGTGAGCACATATATTTGTTTTTATATATTGACGATATGCTTATTGCTTCCAGGAATTCTTCGGCTATTCAAAAGTTGAAAGAGGAGCTGTCATCCGAGTTCGAGATGAAGGATCTTGGAGAGGCAAAGAAGATATTGGGTATGTAGATCGAGAGAGACAGAGTGAAAGGGAGTTTGAAACTTTCACAGAAAAGCTACTTGCAGAAGATGTTAAAGAAATTCAGCTTTGATGGTAATGTAAACCAGTTAGCACACCATTGGCTCCCTACTTCAAGCTTTCAGCGTTGATGTCACATGTTTCAGTTAAGGACAGAGATTACATGTCGAATGTCCCATATGTTAGTGCAGTAGGTAGCTTGATGTATGCGATGGTGTGTACGAGGTCAGATTTGTCACAGGCCGTGAGCATGGTATCGAGATACATGCATGACCCCGGGAAGGGTCATTGGGAGGCCGTGAAGTGGATTCTACGGTATGTTCGAGGTACCGTGGATGTTGGTTTGGTATTCCAAAAGGATGAGAAGAATGGTCAGGATTGTATTGGATATGTGGATTCAGATTATGCTGAAGATCTTGATAAGCGCCGGTACACTTCAGGTTATGTTTTTACATTGGCAGGTGCACCTGTATGTTGACGATGTACACTTCAGTCCACAATGGCTCTCTCTACTACGGAGGCAGAGTATATAGTAGTAACTGAAGCTGTGAAGGAGGCTTTGTGGTTGTGTGGATTATTAGAGGACGTGGGGATTGCATAGGAGACCATTCGGGTATATTATGATAGCATGTCAGCTATCTATTTGGCGAAGAACCAAGTTTATCATGCGTGCACGAAGCACATCGATGTCAGATTTCACTTTATTCGTGACGTTTTGGATGATGGAGACATCATATTGGAGAAGGTCCACACGAATGATAACCCTGCAGATATGTTGACCAAAGTTATTTCAGGAGTGAAATTTGGTCATTGTTTGAAGCTTTTGAACATTCTTCAGTGTTGAGGCCTTTGGAGGCCATTTGGGTGAACTACGTTCGTCTTGATTCCTTGGGCAAGAGGATACGTAGGCAGTCTCTCAGATGTAGCCGGTTTTGTTGATTCAGATTGGGGGGAGATCGTGTTTCAGCTCTAGTTTGGTTCCCGGACTTGTTATGGAACTATTGGATGATTTGGTGTCGGCTCAGTTTTGGTAGAAACATTCGCTGAGGTGGAGAATTGAAGAAATGGCAAGAGAGTATAGGAAAACAGCAGAAGAATCAACCAGGCAGACTGGCGGTCGACCGCCACGGTCGATCGCGAACGTGCACAAAGGCCAACTAAGACTCGGAGCTGAAGGCGGTCGACCGTGACGGTCGATCGCGAGGACCCTGTAGGTGTTTTTGGCCTCGGGATGAGATTCGGTCGACCATCGCGGTCGACCGCGTCATGACTGTAATCAATTATGCTCTCGGGTTTTGGTTCGGTCGACCGCCGCGGTCGACCGTGATACCTGCGCGGTCGACCGTCACAGTCGACCGCAGACTAATTTTTGGCTGGGCTATGGATTTTGACCCGGTTCGTTTCTGAGTTGATATATAACCCTAAAACTGATTAATTAGGATTAAGCAAGGACGTTTTTGAGCAGTCTTTTGGAGAGGATTGTTGCATCCAATTGTGGAAGATTTGTGAGAGATCTAGAGCTTTGTTTTAGGATTTCATCGGTAAGATTTGTAACTCTATTTGTATTCTCCTTATTTCTAATAGTAAGAACTCCCCCTCCTTGCCCCGTGGACATAGGCAACTTGCCGAACCATGTAAATCGTTTGTTCTTGCTGTAGTTGTGGTTTGCTTATTAGTTGTGATTTATCTCGAATTATTGTTCGTGTCGCTCCTAGAAGCTTCTGCCCCGCACAACACTAATGATGAGAACAAGGTGCTTTCTATCTCTATTTGGCTTAGGTTTTCCTCAAATTCAAATCGGTTTCAATTTCAGCAAAAGAATGCATTGTAAAGTTCCATAATCAAGGAGGGGAGCTTAATTGTCAGAATAGGACCAATAATGAGAGCTTCTCTAAGATTTGATCTTTCACCTATACTTAAATTCTTCTTGTCCAGTCTGTTGAATTCAGAAAAAGTTACAGCTTTTGTGATTTTATCTTACATTTATGGGGTTTAGTTATGTGTTTTTTTCCTTTTGTTTGGAGGTTCTTATCATGCACTCTGTTATTTGTTGATATATGAACTTTTTGCCCTCTGATGATCACAACCATAACAAAAATTACTTTTTTTAAAGAAAATTTAAGCTGTTATTGATGGCTTTATGATCGTCAAAACTAACGTTTGATGTAAGGTTTCCAGATCTCAAATGATCATTTGTGAAATTTTTATTTTTATTTTCTAAATAGAATTTTAACATAAAAAATGAAGGCATGTTAGCATTCCCTAAATTTCATCAGATGTTAGTAAGAATTGATGCTCTTATTTTTGTTTCAGCTAAACCAATGGGGAATACACCATGTATGCTTGAAAAAAACATTATATCGAGGTGATTTGTCTTGGTTTAATCAGCCTCATCTATATGGATTCGAAAAATTACTTTATTATTATTGCATCATTTATTATAATTGCATCATGTCCTCAATGTTACTTTATTATAATTGCATCATGCCCTCAATGTAACGTACGAATTGATGTCATTCTGATCTTTGTCATGACTGGGAGAGACCATTTTTCAGGTTGAGAGGTTTGTGACAAACTTCGTAGTTGTAAGGTTTCAGACTTGGAATAAGTTGAGATGCAGCTACTAGATTAAACCTTGCCAAAAAGGGGTTAGATATTTTTCTCTCAGCCTACCCAAAAGGTATTTGTTTATCTCATAATGTGATGTTTCAAGCTTAAGAAGCTCACAACACATAAATATCACAGGTTTTCAGACGGTTGATCCTCAAATGGCCGAACAATACTAACATTTGATGCACAAGGACAAAAACAAGCACAAATATGAGGATGAATTGTATGCTTAAATGTAAATTATTGAACATTAATTTGCAAGTTAACATGCTGCTCAAATGATAATAGATAGAATAGGACGAAATGCTCTCTATCATCTATTCATTTCCACACATGCATGTGCACAGAGGGAGGGAGAGATATTGCTTTCTTTTACTTCCACTAATTATTCGCATAGCCTAGAATAATGAATTGTAGACATATTTTACATCCTTTCTATTGGATAAAAATTTTCTATGGAAAAAATGGTACTAAGGTGTAACATGACCAGACAAATATATCAAGTAAGCGAAGAAGAGAAATGGATGATGCATTATAGTATTATAGTCTTGACTAATGAGACAATTTGGTGCAAATAAATAAAACTCCTCTGTTCCTGTAAGAAAGTTAGCATTTAATTCACTAAAGTTATGAAACTTAAAAAAAACTCTCACCTACACTTCTCAATTGTTATTAGTTTGTTTTTTTTGTAATAAACATTAGCATATTCACTATAATTATTTGTATATATTTAATAAGAAGGTGAATAGTGCAGCGTATGCTTGTGTTAATAATTTTCTCTTTTACTCTTTATTCTATGGTTCTCATAGCATATTACAACTTATCTTTGTTGATATTACACACCATCTTGTTGAGCATTGTCCTTTTTGTTTCTTTCTAGTGGTTCGTGCTACATAAATAAAACAGTTTCGGAAGTAATTCTGTGAACACAAAAAACTGGTGATAATTCATAATTCCCATTTCTACATATCATTTTTTTTCTTTTATTGTCCAAGTTTGTAGTTATTGATTAAGAAAGATGTCATTCTTGCAATGATTATCAATTCAAATGTGATGTGTGAACGTGGGGGCGACACACAAGCACGTTAACAGCAAGCGGGCTGACCCGAGTGGCCCACCCATTCACGAGAGAAAAACAACCCGATCCAATTTTGATTTGCCATTGCTATAAATCCGATCTAGGGTTTCGTGAAAGAAAAACAGAGGGAAAGAGAGTTTTCAGGCGGCTATTTTGAAAGAAAAAACAAAGAGATGTTGAGGAGAGAAAAAGAATAAGCTTGGAGGGATTTTACAAGAGAGAAGTCAATTTCTTTTAGGTAAAAATCAAAGCTTCTTTTTTGGACAAGCTTGTGGATTGTACAAGCCGTCGGTGTTCTCCTTCATAGTGGAATCTCCCCTCCCCATTCTCCTGTGAACGTAGGCAAGTTTGTCGAACCATGTAAATCTCGTGTCTTTACTGTTTTCTGGGTGTTGGCTATTGCTTATAGGTTCCCTCGATAATTCAGTCCTAGAACTGTATGAGAGGAAGAGTGTATATTTCACTTTGTTGAGATATTTACTTTCTATTCTTGTTTTCTTTGTGAAACAGGAATATAAAGGTTGACTTGAGCTTTTGTGAAAATAAAAGTTAGGGCTTTCTCCCGGGTGATATCGCTTTCACGATGTGCGGGCGTGACTCTGCGCCTAACAATTGATATCAGAGTTGTTATTCAGATTGGGAGTGGTGTAGCTTCTGGTTTGAGGTGGTGCTCGGCAATTTCCTAAGAGAAGCAGATTTATTAATACAAGCGAATGATGACGTCAACTAGCAAAATAGTTAAAGTTGGAAAGTACGAGATCGAAAAGTTTAATGGGAAGAATGATTTTTCCTATTGGAGGATGCAGATAAAAAACTCATTGATTTCGCAAAAATTGCACAAGGCTTTGGCTGAAAAAGAGAAGAAGCATAAGGATATGTCTGATGAGGATTGGGAGGAGCTGGATCTGAAAGCACGGGTATCGATTATCCTTTGTCTTGAAAGGGATATAGCTTTCTTGGTAGATGGAGAGGAAACGGCTGCAGACGTGTGGTCGAAGTTAGAAATCACCTTCATGACGAATAGTCTAACGAATCGGATCTAATTTAAATTGTATACTTGCAAGATGGAGGATGACTCATCAATCCGGGAATACATCAACAAGTTTGATAAGATCATATCAGACTTAAAAGACATAGACATGACAGTTGAAGACGAGGATCAGGCGCTTCTACTATTTCTATCTCTGTCGAAGTCCTATGAGAACCTGGTGCAAACACTGATGCTGGTGGGAGACAACTTGACGATGGATGAGACTAGAATGACGCTTCTAGCGGATGATCTTCGAAAGATTGCAACCAATGACATGACTACTGGTGGTAGCAAAGAACAAGCGCAGGGATTGTTTGCTAGAGGAAGGAGCAATGATCGAAGAAAAGGCAAGGGAGGAAAGTCTAGATCTAAATCAAGACCTCTTGCTGGAAGAGCGTGTTTCAAATATGGTGAAGTTGGGCATTTCAATGTTGATTGTCCAAATAAGAGAGTAGGTAGGAAGAAGAACAATAACAAGACTGAAAGGAGAGAAGGCAATGAAGAAGCGAGCTATGTTTTAGAGGAAGAGAACGAGAAGGAATGCTATGTCGTCACAGGTGGCGAGGATATTTCCGAGAAGTAGATTTTTGATTCAGGTTGCTCTTACCACATGTGTCCAAATAGAAAGTGGTTTACTACCTACAGAAGTATTGATGGTGGAACCGTATTGATGGAGAAGAACCATGTTTGTAAAACGGTGAGGCTAGGTAATATCAAGATCAAGATGCATGATGGAGTGGTCAGAACCTTGACGGATGTGAGGCACGTTCCCGACTTGCGGAAGAATCTTATCTCAGTTAGTGCATTGGATTTTGGTGGTTGTAGGATTATTACAGAGAACGGAGTGAAGAGGGTTGTTCGGGGTTCCTTTGTAGTGATGAAGGGTGTTCGTCATGATAATTTATATATATTCTCAGGTACGACGATGACGGGAGATGCAGCGGTTGAAACTGAAGAAAGTGATGGAGACCCATGTAAGCACACACGGTTATAACATAGGCAGCTTAGGCACATGTTAGAGAAGGGTCTAGTTCTGCTTGGTAAAGAGGGTTTACTGAAGAATCTGGAGAAACATTGCATGGATTTTTGTGAGGATTGTGTGTACGGAAAGGTGCACAGGGTTCAGTTTGTGAGAAGCAAGCACAAGAGCAGAGGGATACTAGATTATGTGTACACGGATGTTTGAGGTCCGGCTCAGACAACTTCCAATGGTAGTTCCAAATACTTTATTTTGTTCATAGACGACTATTCTAGATATGCTTGGATTTACTTTCTGAAGCATAAGAATGAGGTGTTCGATACATTTAAGAAGTGGAAGGCGATGGTTGAGAATAGGACAGGGAAGAAATTAAAGACATTAAGATCTGACAATGGTACAGAGTATACAATGTTGGCCCTATAGTTTTGATGATGATTTGTCAAACAATTTATAGCTAATCTATTTTCTAGTTTTTGTGGTTTGTTTTTTCTCTTTACAGAAATTCAACACATGGCAATCAAGAGTTAAAGATTCAAGTTCATGTGTGCGCAATCATCTAGGTATAAGAGTAGATTTATTTACATATATCGTATGACTATATTTAAGCTCAATATATAAACACAACACAAGTTTAACTTTTTCTATCATACAAATGATTTTTATCAATCTTTGTTACAATAGTTTTTATTTCATGTTTACATCTCTTTCATACTTCATAATATATATATAATGTATGCATGATATATATACAGAAGTTTACAAGTCATAGTTTAATTTTTATGTTCACGAAAAACAGGTTTTATGAACACTTTTCAAAAACAGTAAGTTTTCACAAATGAAAATTACATTTCCAAAAATTTCTTTTCAAACATGTTCATTTTATCATTTAGAAACTTTTCCCAAAGTTTTACTATTTTTAGAAATGATTTAATATTTTTAATGTATTTTCAAACTCAGTTATAAACAGGTTCAAAACATGTTTATGTTTTGTATCAGTTTGCGGTCGATCGCCACGGTCGACTGCAAGCAATTCAGAAACCCATTTTGCTCTTTAATGGATCGCGGTCGACCGTGACGGTCGATCGTGGCTCATCCAGAGACTTTCACGGTCGACCGTCGCGGTCGACCGCCTGCTTTTCAAAGCCTTTCTTATGTTCTTTGTGCTTCGCGGTCGACCGCCAGTTCTTCAGGTCGACCGTCGAATTAAATATTGTGTTGCAACAGCTATTTTCTGATTTGACTCTCTGGGGGTATTTTGGTCTTTTAAGTATTGTTTTGGCTGATGTCTTGAGTGGGTATAAATACCCCAGTGCTTCCCTCTTTCAAATTATTAAGAGCTTTGTTTACAGTGTGTTTTAACAAAAGATTAAGAGGTGTTTAAGCTGTTTATTGATCTGTTTTAAAAGAAGGGTTTTTCTACAGCAAGAAGAGGCTTTCAATTCCAACTGAGGATCTTTTCCTCATCATCGTCTACAGTTCTTCTTATTTATTGAGAAGTTTTCTAAACTCATTTTCATATAGCTTATTACTTCATTTTCATATCTTAGCTATATTAATTGAGTTGCATATTTTCTATTTGCCTTTATCACACACACCTTATTGAGCTTATAATATTTTTCATACAATATATTGTTGGGTAGTGATGTGTGATTTAGTGAGAGTGAGCTTCATTGTGTTCTCATTTATTATCGAGAACAAATCATTGTATTTAAACCCTTATTGTGAGAATCACTTGTAATACACTTGCACACCGAGAGAAGTGTGAGGCGTGTGAGTGTGAGGCGTGTGATGGGGTCGAATACAATAGGAGTGGTGTCGGTTGACAAACCTAGGGAGAGGTTGTATCCGAGCACTTGAGGAGGAGGATACGGGCTACGATCCTACACTTAGTGTGTAAAGTGTGATTGTATAGTGTTTATTGTGTGAGAGTTTTTGGTAAACTTGTAAACCTAGTGTGTAGAAGTTCCAGCTTCCAAACCGGTTGTGATAGTGGATATCTCCTCAATGTGAGGAGCGAGGACGTAAGTCGTAGGGACCGAACCTCGTAAACATATTGTGTGTTTGTGTTTGCTTAGCGTATATCTTATTTGTGACTTGTTCATATCTATCTCATATATCTCTTGCAAGATCAAATTAATCAATATAATTTTAATTGGCATAAAATCGGGATTAGATTAGCATAAGACCATAATCACCCTCCCCCTCTAGGGTCTAACATACAAATGGTGCTTTCAAGGAGTTCTGTGATCAGGAGGGCATTGCTAGACACTAGACATTCAAATCTACACCACAGCAAAATAGGGTCGCAGAGATGCTGAACCGAACATTGCGGGAGAAAGCAATGAGTATGCAATCTTATGTTGGATTGGGCAAGGAATGATGGGCAGAAGCGGTGGCTACAGCTTGTTATATTATGAACCGTTCTCCACATTCTATATTGAATGATGATACACCCTATATGATGTGGTCAGAAGAGCATGCAGATTATGAGAGGCTCCGGATTTTCGGGTGTACCATCTATTATCATGTCAACAAGGGAAAACTTGATGCGAGGGCTAAGAAGGTTATATTCTTAGGATATGCATAGGCTGTAAAAGGCTGCCGTCTTTAGTGTACAAAAAATTCAAAGTTTGTGATCAGTAGGGATGTTACATTTGATGAGAAATCCATAATTGCTAAGGCGCCCAAGGATAATGGTGTTGGGATTGTTAGGACTTCAAAGTCCGAGGTTATTGAGATAGAACCTAAATACGAACAAGGTTCTAGTCATGTTTAAGTGGGAAATCAGGTAGATGATGAGCTTGAGCAGGAGGAGGTTCAGCAGGAGAATACACAAGCACTATAACAACAGCAGCTCGAGGATAGTTTGGCTTCCACTAGGTCAAGGCGAGCATACAAGCAGGTACTAAAGCTGGAGGCTGATCAACCCCTGAAGCACTATGGATAGGTTAATTTAGTAGAATACGTATTCTCGGTGGAGGAAGATGAGTCGGTCTCCTTCAAGAAAGCTATTCGGGACAAAGATAGTGAGAGTTGGTTGGCGGCAATGGAGGAGAAGATGGAATCTATTCAGAAGAACAAAACATGGGAGGTGGTCCCATTGCCCGTAGGAAGAAAAGTTATTAGTTACAAGTGAGTGTAGAAGAGAAAGAAAGATCCTTCAGAGCTTGGTGGTACAAAGTACAAGGCGAGGCTAGTGGTTAAAGGGTTTGCACAAAGAAAGTGTGTAGATTACAATGAGATATTTTCTCCAGTAGTGAAACACGGTTCTATTCGGGTGCTATTGAATATTGTTCCTCATGATGATCTTGAGCTGGAACAACTTGATATAAAGACGGTCTTCTTGTACGGAGACTTGGATGAAGAGATTTATATGCATCAACCTGAGGGCTACAAGATTGAGGATAAGGCGCATCATGTATGTCGCTTGAGGAAGTCACTCTATGGACTGAAGCAATCTCCTCGGCAGTGGTACAAGCGATTTGACTCCTTCATGCGGAAGCATGGGTTTTTCCGAAGCGATTATGATTATTGTGTTTATATTTGGAAGCTTCGTAGAGGTGATTATATCTATCTTCTTTTGTATGTGGATGATATGCTTATTGCTTCTAAGAGCAGGATAAAGATAGATAAGCTAAAATTTCAACTTGGTAAAGAGTTCGAGATGAAGGACATGAGCGCTGCAAGGAAAATACTAGGTATGGAGATTAGAAGAGAACGAGCGAATCAGCGATTGTTCTTGAGTCAGAAGGGCTATATAGAGCGGGTTATCGTAAGGTTCGGGATGCAAAGTGCTAAGTCGGTGGTGACTCCATTAGGTCCATACTTCAGGCTTTCAGGTAAACAATGTCCCGCTGTAGAGGAAGATAAGGTACATATGGAGCGTGTTCCTTATGCTAGTACAGTTAACAGTTTGATGTACACCATGGTGTGTACACACCAAGATATTTCACAGGCGGTCAGTGTGGTCAGCAGATTCATGGAGAATCCGGGAAAGGCACATTGAGAAGCGGTGAAGTGGGTCCTGAGGTACTTGAAGGGTACCGTTGATACGGGTCTGTGTTTTAGTGGAGATACATGTCAGATTGATGGGTTTGTTGACTCTGATTATGCGAGTGATCTAGATAGATGATGATCTACTACTGGTTATGTATTCAGGATACATGGGGCTCCAGTTAGTTGGCGATTGATGTTACAAGCTACAGTGACACTTTCTACTATAGAGGCCGAGTACATGGCCATGACGGAGGAAGTGAAGAAAGTATTGTGGTTGTGGGGTCTTCTAGATGATTTTGGGATTGAGCAGGAGAATGTGAACTTGTGGTACGACAATCAAAGTGCGATTCACTTGGCGAAGAATCAAGTTCATCATGCTCGTACTAAGCATATCGATGTCAGGTATCATTTCATGCGGGATGTCATAAAGGAAGGTAATATTTCTCTCTTGAAGGTGCATATGAATGAGAATCCCGTGGACATGTTAACCAAGGTGGTCACAGGTAGCAAGTTTAAGCATTGCTTGGACTTGCTTCATATCAGCCCGTGTTGACCTGTCCAAGAAGGCATGGCCTTTCGAGGTGGTGATGGGGTGAGGTGGAGACTATATAGAGAATAAATCCTAAACTACGGTTAACTTGATCCCAGTGAAGGGTACACAGGCAGCAGCGGTAAAGTGGCATAGCTAGTTTAGCCTGGTTTGGTGTTTCAAATCTCCCAGGTGATGTTCGTGGTATTCTTCTGGTATTCGTCTAAAATTTAAGGTTTATCAAATGATGTACGAGGTGAAGAATTGTGAACGTGGGGGCCACACACAAGCACGTGAATAGCAAGTGGGCTGACCCGAGTGGCCCACCCATTCACGAGATAAAAACAACCCAGATCAGATTTTGATTTGTCGTTGCTATAAATACCGATCTAGCGTTTCGTGAAAAAAAAACAGAGGGAAAGAGAGGGTTTTCAGGCGACTGTTTTGAGAGAAAAACATAGAGATCTTGAGGAGAGAAAAAGAGAGAGCTTGGAGGGAATTTGCAAGAGAGAGGTTAATTTCTTTTAAGTAAAAATTAAAGCTTCTTTTTTGGACGAGCTTGTGGTTGTACAAGCCGTCGGTGTTCTCCTTCATAGTAAAATCTCCCCTTCCCCTTTTCCCGTGGACGTAGGCAAGTGTAGGCATTCAAAAATGCCAAAACTCAAAATGTGAAAAGGAGGGTCAGGGAAACAAACCCCTTCTCAATCAGAAACGAGGTTCGTTGTTTAGAAAAGATCAACCTCGAGAACGAGAGTCGCCACGCAGCAGAGCTCAACATTAAAAGATAAAGTTCATTACTGAATAGAACGGATCTGTGAGACTCGAAACTCGTCATTGGATACGAAGTTCGAGGTTCACTAGTGGATACGAGACTCGGAGCTCATCATTCGATACGAGGTTCGAGGTTCATTGGTGAATACGGAGTTCGAAGCTCGTCATTGGACACGAGGTTCAAAACTCATTACTAGACATGGAACTCATTAGTGAAGATGAGGCTCGTTAAAAGGGAACTTACAAGACTTACTACATAGTTGGACTCAGCTGTCGAAGATGAAGTTCGTTAGTGAAAGCGAGGTTCGTCAGACGAAGTCAATGAAGATAAAATTCGTCAGGAGAAACTGGTCTACTGCAAGGTTTGCTTGGTAAGACAAACCTCGAGGCTCGTCTTACTTGACGAACTCCGTTTCAATTGAGGTCGAGGTTCGTCATCCACATGGGATTTACCAGTAACAGCTCCAAAAACTTAGCCAGTCACGTGGGCTAATCTTCAGGAGCAAGTTACGTCGTGCGCTGATTTGGAGGAGGTAGTTACATCCCTCTACCCGTGATTATAACACGTCGGTTATGTGCTTAAAACCCTGTAAATAGCCATCGATGGCTACAGAAAAAAGGGGTTGGTTGATTGTTAATTAATTAGAGATTTTCAAGCTTGGACTTCATGAAGCATCAGAGACAAGAGTTTCTACACGTCGATTCGGAGTACGAACCTCAATTCCATCTGGTTAACGAAGGTCAGAAGCTCTTGTGATCTTGGTCTGATCGTCAACGGGAGGCAAGCTCGACTCAAGCATCGGGGGAAGCATCCTTTCGCCACCTAGAACCCACCTTAAACAAAAGAGAAGCTAAATTAATCTTCTCTTCCTCTGTAATCAAGAGAGTGTGAGTGATTGTAAGGGTTTCGTACCAAATGATCGAACCCAGTTTTCTTAAAACAAGAGAATCAATCAATCCTTAAATTTTTTTAACCCTACAGATGATGGCGACCATAGTAGGAGCAGCTATTCTCTCCGACGAGATGATGGTGGCGCAATCAGACAAGATTGCAATGGGAACGAATGTCAAGACTCTGGTCATTGAATTTGACCAGTCCAAATATGAGGATTTTCTTTCCTCGGGTAAGTCTAGTCCCACGAAGGCACGTAAGTGTCGTCAAGTCTCGTATGAGACCTCAGCCCAAGTGGCTCCTGATGATTCAACTCGAGTTAATCTCGAGGAAAAGTCCAAGCCCCTCAAAGAGGAGGCTCCAGAAACTAGCCGTCAGGCTAAGAAATGGGTTGTCAAACAACCTAGCCGAACTTCGGCTTCTACCGGCCAAACTATGGCTTTTGATGACGAACCTCGCTCAGCTCTGACTGAAGCAAAGGTTTCTACTGGTTCATTGTCGAGACGTGCTCGACAACGTTAGCGTCAGAACCAAGCTTGCCGTAGGGCTCGAGCTTTGGTCTCACTAGACGGTTTTCATTATCGACCGAGGGTTAATCAACCTAAGGTCAAAAAGTCTAACGAGAGTCAGGTGAATGAGGAACGTCCGAATGATGGACCTCACCCTTTTACCCTAGTAGGCTCCGACAACGAACCTCATGCTCGAAAAGAGGTTCAACAGTTTTAACAAGCGGTTCATACTGACGTTCGTGAAAAAAACGAACCTCGGGTTAAGAGCCAACTGAGAAGGCACAAGCGTCGAACTCGTTTTACCAACGAATGTCATCACATGAACGATGGAGTTCGTCAACCTCTATCATTCAAAGGGTCTCATCTGGGTAAAGGCATGATGACAGAATTGACTGGGGGTTATCTAGCTGGTGACCTTCGGGATTATCTCATACGCAAACGCAGCATGAGTCAGATGCAATCACATTACTGTTGTGAGAAGCTTATCTCTGTAATGTTTTCCCAATACCCATGTGGAGAGTCAACATATAAATCTTCAGTCTTCGAACGGTTGACTGAACTGCCGATGGTCTCATCATCAAGAAGAAGACACTTTCGCCCCAAGAAACAAGCATCCAAGAATCGCCATATTGAAGTGACAATCAACATGGCCAGCAAGGGTAAAAACAAAATCTTAGCTGATGATTCTAAGTCTTTTGATTTTGAAAGATCTCTCGGATTACGAGAGGCACTCATTGAAAGTCAGGGTGTTTACCAACATACTCGTTCTCGTACTGGAGCAATGATCCCGCTAGATTACCGCAAACTAGCGAGTATATCCTATGGTGTCGATGAAGAACCTAAAAATTTAGCCATTGCTACTTCTCAGCCTTCTAATACAGACCAAAGCGAGCGAGCAAGTGTCACATGACAGGAAAAGAGGAAGAGCTCTCGCGGCAGCTAGAAGAGCAACAATCAACCATTCTGAAACAACAGGAGTCCATCAGACGTCTGGAAGCAATAGTGGAGAGACTCCATGAGGAGAAGGAAAAGAAGAAGAAGAAAACTCATTCCCAAGCCTCAGGATATAGGCGTAGAAGACATTCACCTGTTGAAGAAGATCGCAACGATGAAGACGATGAGGAAAAAGTTGTGTAGATTCATTATGAATCGTCCGAAGCTAAGTCTAATCCTCGTATGAAAGAACGAGATCAGAAGTGGGAGGATTTTCAGAAGCAGCTCGACGTACTAAAGCTCCAAGGAAACTTCAAAGAGTTGGGGGTGTCAAGACCCTATCCAAGTGAATGGGATGCGATCCCATATCCTCCGAAATTCAAACCACTCAATTTGGTGCAATTTGATGGCAAGGGTTCTCTTACCCAACACATTTATTACTTCCAAGCGCAGATCGATCATATAGTGGGTAATGACCCTATTATGACTCGATTATTCATTAGCACCCTGAAAGGGGTGGCTTTTGAGTGGTTTCACAGACTTGAGCCAGGGTTAATCCAGAGTTGGAGAGATTTGGAGAGGCTTTTCTTAGCTCAATTCTTCGACGATGACACTGAAGTGTCTATGGCTACACTATTGTCTGAAAAGCAGAAGAAGACGAAGTCAGTCAGTGACTTCGTCAAGAGATTCAGAAATCAATCGTTGCTTTCACGCAATCAAGTTTCTGAAGCTACTCTCGTGGAGATGTGCCACAACAATCTTTCTATCAATATCTTGTCTAAGATGGGTGCTGTTGAAGCCCGTTCATGGAAAGATTTGGTTTGGCAAGGAGAGCAGGTGGAAAATATGCTCAAGAGGATAAATGCCGAAGAACCTCAAGAATCTCAGCCTAAAAAGGGAGGTGGTAAAGGCAATTATAACTCTCGAAACAATCAAAAGGGAAAGGTAGCTTAGCTGTTGAGACAGCTCCATCCTAGAAATCTTCTACTAAACAGAAGGGAAATACATCCGACAATTGTTTTAAGAAGAAATATGATTTCAAAGATGAACATGTGGTCTCCATTCTTACATCTTTAATCAAGATGAATAAGATCAAGCTGCCAGAGGTAAAGAGGAACACAGAAGTATCAAGGACTGATGATCCTAACTTTTGCATGTACCATAGGATGGTGCATCATCCAACTAAAGCTTGTTACATCCTGAAAGACAAGATTCAAGCTTTGTAAGACGCAGGTGTGATGACCCTTCAAGTTGAGCAAAAGAAAGTATCTACGAATATGGTCTTGCTTCAATTTGGAGATTTCGCCGAGGTGCAGGTACAAGACGGCGTGAAACCAATTCCTCAAGCAAAGGCGAGAGTGGTGAACTTCGACCCGTATCAGAAGAAAGAGAAGGGGATGGTACCTTACACTACTCCTAAAGGTGAATTGATGTAGGTTCATCCTGACTTACTAATGGACGAGCAGTGAACATCGGCAAACTCAAAGAAACCTATAGCCACACGAAGATCTTGCAACGCCGTTTCGGCCGTTCCAGATGAGGGGGTTGAAACCGCATCACTTAGCAATACTGAGAATGAGCAGTCAGCCTTCGCTGCACAACCTGCACAGATATCAGGAACACACGGAGGAAAAGAATATTTGAAGAAATATTCTAAAATAGCGGCTACACCACCCAGACCGGGGAAAGAAGTAGCAAAGCAAGCTCAAGCTAAGGAACTTCGTTACAGCAAAGCACTCAGGAAAGATATGCCGAAGAGTTCAAAAGATTCTTTTCGGTTTGATGTGCTGGCTCAGTTAGCCAATATTCCAGCAAGGATTATCTTGTTTGAGCTTCTACGTTTATCTCGATCAATGAGAGAAGCTCTTCATGAAGCATTGGCGTAACGAGGCTTTCCTCACTTATTTTCCGCCAAATCCAACCGGAACAACGCTGGAAGAAGCTTGTCCTCAATGTTGTCAAGTTTTTCGAAGAAGAATGCCGTGCATCATCTTTTCTCAAGAAGACATGCATGTGAGAAACCTGAAACATGATAGACCATTATACTTCATAGGGTACGTCGGCTCTATTTGGGTAGACAGAATTCAGGTTGATCCTGGTTCTACTTTGAGCATCATTTCATTACGGCTCGTTCATCACCTTGGAATTTCTCTGCATCGTTTATCAACAACGAGAACCACCATATATGGCTTCAATGCCTCTAATACTCGTCCCCTTAGCAAAAACAAACTCAAATGCCAGATGGGTGATTTGAGGATGGATGTCACTTGCTACATCATTGATGCAGAGACATCTTACAATTTGTTACTGGGTCGACCATGGATCCATAATAATTTGATTGTTCCATCAACTCTACACCAACGCATGAAATATGTAGATGAGAGAGGTGAAGTCAAAACAGTGGTCGTAGAGAAGCAACCATTCAAGGGGGTAGAGAATTATTTTACTGATTCTATCTATTATCTTGATGGTGAGCCATTTGAGGTACCACTGAGCGAAGAACCAGATAGCGGTAATAAAGCCGATATTGAGTCTGAACACGAACAGGGTCTTGTTTTTAATGACATAGAACCCGTCATAATTGGTCTTGAAGATCTGGATGTAAATGATCCTGTCTATGAGGGCAGCGAAGTTATCTTTAATAATAATGATTTAGCTTACTTCTCGCATGTGGAATTGAATCCTAACATGCCAGGTACAAGCGATGATGTGATAGCGGATCCGCTATCCAAGTTATATGCTAAATCAGATTTATACATGCTAATTCAGTCGTCTTTTGTGACAAATCAACGACAAATCAAATCTTCACAAGCAGTCTTCATAGTACCGGCTAAGGTTAACGGTCAAAAAGATATCATCTTCAGAAAGAGTGACGGCCCGGTGCAAACTATTTTGGAGGAATCTGAGAAAGAGGAAAGGGATCCGCAATTCTCATACTTTACTCCAATAACCCAAAAGCTTATGAAGAATATGGGATACGATTTTATCCATAAACATGGTTTAAATTTCGACAGAGGGATTCGAGCACCAATACGATCTGCGTATGTCCCAGAAGGAAAGTCAGAGGATTATTATCACAAAACTCGTAGTGGATTGGGTTATGAATCTCCACCATTTATGCTGCGTTTCGGGACCAAAGGAGAGTCAGATGATGACTCTTTCACCTCATCTTCTGAATCTAATTGCTGGGAATCTGATACAAGTACAGAAGCTGTATTCAAGGTACTCATTGTTTGGGTCAAAGTTGTCTTTTTCATTGATTTCAAACCTGTTACACCGTTTATCGATTACAAGTTTAAACTGAAAGAAAAGTTGATCTTTTTATAAGATCTTCTTACAATGAAAAATAAAGATTATAACTTTATCAAACAAAACGCAGCATTAGCTTATCTCCCGCTGCTTTGCGTGGGATCTTTGCCTGTGCCGGGGACGCGTTAGTCTGTGGACCGCCGCAGATCAAACCCGATTGATAATATAATTACGCTCCTGTTTCACGAAGGAAACAATTACGGAAGCGACAATCACGACCAAGCGAGATTGTGGCTCTTCTCGAGATTAAAACCAAGTTTAATCCGGAGGAAAGAAGGGGAAAGAATCACAAACCTTTCGAAGAACTTTCTTTATGAAAGTGTTCGCCAAGATCTGATGACTCTCCTCTGAAATTCATGGTTACCTGGATAATTTGACAGCACCTCGCCTTCTCAATCTCTGATCCTTCTGAAAGAAGACCCTGTGCTTCTATTTATAAGCCTTTGGAGAGGTCCTTTTGAATAAGAATTGGTGTTTAAATGTTATCTACAGTTAATAACCACTTAAACGCGTCTAGGGATAACCTTAAAACAATTAGGGAGGTTCTGGGATGAAAGAATCATTAAAAATCATCAAAATCCATGTTTGGGGAGGTTTTGCACTCAATAAGAGTCCTGGTGGCTCGGGACTGTGCGAGTCACCATTTGGTGGCTCGCACGGGTGCGAACAACCATTTGGTGGCTCGCACGGGTGCGAGCCACCAATTGGTGACTCGCGCCTACACGGGCCCCCGAATGGTGTTTCGTTCATCTTTTTGATATTTTCGCGATTCGTGATTCTTTCAATTCCCTTGTTTTGCGCACGCTTCATCGCTTCGTTGACTTGTGCATTCTATTGATCCATTTCATACACTTACTGATGTTGGATAGATTCTCTCGACCTGGATGATAACGTTTATGGTTTTCTCCTTGTCTTGAACTATGTTTGAGGTCCTATGGGTAATTTTTAACGCCTACAGATACCCCCTCCAAAGTGTTTCAGTCTCGTTTCTTTTATAGAAGTGCCTAAAATACTTTGGATGTGATAAGCCCAACCTTTAATGGGCTTCATCTCTTGACTCCTTCATTCTTCAACCTATTCAGCATTCTGTTGAACAGATGAAGTTTTTACGGTTCTGCGTTTATCGTCTGACCGCTATCGAAGTCTTGAATTGAAACTTATATATTAAATGGTGTCGTTGAGTTGACTTTGAACTGATCATCTTCGTCGAGAATTCTAATTGTAATTGAACTCGTTGGAATCATCTTTTGCCTTATTTTGGTGAAATTGCTGATGCGTTGACTGGTATCGACCTTTACTGTAACACGTTGTCCGGCGTTGATTTTAGTTGTAACGAGTTGACCGGCGTTTGACACAGTTTATACTCGTATGTTTGCTGGAGTCTCCATAGTTTAAGCTCTTAAGGCGTTGGAGCGTGGCGGTCCCAAATGTTGGGCTGTAGGACCAACTATTAAAGCTGATTCATCTGCACGTGTGGATCTTATCCCGAATTTGTTGGATGTCTAAGTCACGAGACCAACTAATAAAGTTGATGCGTCAGTGACTTTCACATTGCAAACCCTCAGCCATCAATGGGTTTGACGAGCCTTTACCGACTACCGTTTGAGTCGGGCTAGCACGCGGATTGTTTAAGTCCGTCCCACATGTGACGTTATGCTAAAAGAGTTAACTCTTTTAATGCTACGATATTGAATACGTAGACTTCGTCTTTCTCACATGAAAAGACTAAACGGCGACGCGTATTAGGCGTAGACTTTAAGGTTTTTGGCAAACCCTCAGCCTTCAACGGATTTGACGTGCCTTTACCGATTACCGTTTGAATCGGGCTAGCTTGTGAATTATCTGGGTCCGTTTCACAAGTAACATTGTGCTAAAGGGATGAACCCCTTTAGACTTAATGCTACGAATTTGAATACGTAGACTTAGTCATTTTCTTACGGTAAAAGACGAACCGACAGCGCGTATTAGGCGCCGACTTATCCCTGCTTAGGCTTCGGGATAAAATTTCCCAAACTCAGATTCTGGTATATTTTTCAATCGGTGAAAGACTAAACCGACAGCGCGTATTAGGCGCTGACTTATCCCTGCTCAGGATTCGGGATAAAATTCCCCATGCGTGTGAAACACGGATTTTGGTGTTATGAATAACAACCTACCACAATGTCGAATATGTGGGTTTTTGTTCTTTTTACGGTTAAGAACTAACCAGCAACACGTGTTAGGCGTTGACTTATCCCTACTTAGGCTTCGGGACAAAATGCCCCAGACTGGATTCGGGTGTCTTTTTCAATCGGTGAAAGACTAAACCGGCTTAGAGTTGAAGGATGGTGTCTTCTTTTGGGGCAAAGACGAACCCGAAATGGGAGAGGAAGAATTTTATATTCTATCTCCTAACACTGAAGAGGAAGAATTTTATATTCTATCTCCAGTTGGACAGGAGACTCGAGGTGGGATCTCCACCCCTAGAATCCGGAAAGGCGAAACTAGGAATGTGATCTCCACTTCGAGAATCGAAAAATTCAGATAATCGTAACTGTCGGAAGGTTTGATTACTGAACTAAAGGTGAATTTCTCGTTTATCGAGAGTAAATTATGATTTTGACCCTAACTGTAGGAAGGTTTGATCATTCGATTTGAAAGTAGATATCTTGTTCATTGGAGGAATCGAAAGGGGATTTTGGTTTTGGTCCTAACTGTAGGAATGTTTGACCAAGTGGGAGGTTTAAGACGATCCTAACTGTAGGAAGGTTTGATCGCTCGATTTGTGGACCTCTCATTCATTGAAGGAATCGAGAGGGAATTTTGATTGTGGTCCTAACTGTAAGAAGGTTTGACCAGGTGAACAGTAGGAGTGGGAGTACAAATCACAATGGGAGTGTTGACTTGTACTAATTACTCAATAGGGATTCTTGGTGTCGAGTGATAAGAACTTAACACGAAGGGGTTTGACAATTTATGAAGGATTATGACATTAAGATCCCAAGTTTTATGTCCGGAATTTAACAATAGGAATGTTGAGTGCACAAACGCATGGAAGTTTGAGTGGATTCGACCAAAAAGAATTTTGGTGGTCCCACCATAAATTAGTCTGATCGGTGAGGGATTTTGTGGTGGAAGACTGTGAGTTGTCAAACACCAATGAGAATTTTGTGAGGGAAGATTGATCCAACGAGGTGATCGAATCTCGTTTCAGCAAAAGAGTGTTTGGAAATCATAGTGGGGGTTTAGTGTTTATCACCCCTTTTTTGTAATGATAGGGTTATCCCTAAGAAAGCTACATGTAGCATTCTTCTGGGAACTTCCCGTTACATGAATCATCCACCCCCAGCTTTTCTTACAAAACTGGGTTTATCATTGTATCAGCTACATGATCAGGTTATCCTTAAGAATATCAAGCATGACACCCTCCAGGAACTTCTTGTGGAAGAAAGGAAATAGTTTAGACTCATATACCTATTGGAGTATCGATGAGCAGTTTATACTCGTATACTCTTCGGAGTGCGGCGGAGAAGCAGTTTATACTCGTATACTCTTCGGAATGCGTTCTCATTCGGCTCATTTCGGCGTTATGATGCCGGCATCGACCAAGGCTTGAATGTTGTTCTTGAGAGCAAAGCAAGCCTTGGTAGGATGAAGGATCCTCATGTGGTACGCACAGTACTTTGGATCCCCAGTATTGTCAGCTTCCTCCTGATTTGTGATAGGTGGTAGCTTGATCTTGTTGTTTTCAAGGAGGTATTTGAAGATAGCCGGAACCTCTTTAACCTTGAAGGAGTACTCTTTTTAGAGTCTCGGATCCGAAGTCTTTCGCTACTTCTGAGGCTGCTATTGTGACATCTGATTAGAGTCAACAGCCGCTGCAGGTGCCTTTTCTTTACCATGAGAAGAAAAACTTGAGTCGGGACGGTTAGTCGTCGGCTGGCTTCTCTCGACCTTCGTCCTTCTGAGGAAGCGTTCAGCCTGTTCTCCGTGCACCTTCAACTCTTTCCAAGTCTTGGATGGCACGACCCCCAGTGCTTCCAGGATGTCAATGGAAAGGTTATTATGGCAGGTTTGGAGGATGAATTCCTCCGTGACCGGATCTCGGCAATTCATTACCTTGTTGCGGAAGCGTTTAACAAAGCTGTCAACTAACTCCCCATCCTTTTGCTTTTCATCCAAAAGGGCTCCGATCGACACTTCGGTATCATCGTCGAAGAAATTGTTAAGGAACGAACTCTCCATGTCATCCCAGCTATTGATACTTCCAGGCCTGAGACGGCGGTACCAATCGAAGGCAGCCGCACGAAGGGTTCCTACGAACGATCGTACCATCAGAGGTTCATTACCTAAAATGATCCCCAAGTGGGACTTGAAGTAAATCAAGTATTGAGTGGGGGAACCCTTCTCGTCGAACGGTGTGAAGTTGATCAAGTTAGACTTTGCTGGGTATGGAATTGAGTCCCACTCCCTCGGGTAAGGATACGGAATGACGGTCTTCTTTACCTCTTGAACAGACATCAAGGCATTGATTTTGCTTTCGAGGTCTTTTATCTTAAGGTCTTCGCATGCATCTTTCTTTGGGCGATTTTGGAAAGGGATAGTAGTGCCACCCCCAGTGTTGGTATTGTTAGTGGGGCCACCCCCAGTGTTAAGGACGTCTTCAGCATTTTTATCCTCAAGTGGAACATCGGCATTGATATTTTCCTCCACTTCTGAGTCGCTATCTATTTGATTGGTAGTTCGACGACTAGATTCACCGCGTTGATTTGACAACTGTTGGAGTTGTTGGGCATGTAAATCTTTAACCCGTTGTACAGTCATATCCATCTCGATTTTAAAGTCCTCTTTCTGCTTTGCCAAAGCTTCTTGAAGAAGTTGAGTCATCTGTTCAGTAGTGATCATGAATGACTCTCGAGTCTGTCCCGTGCTGGACACAGTGGTATCTAGAGTAATTGTAGAGTTAGCATATGATGCTTCATCGTCTGAGGACTGCCCTCTCTGAATTCTCCTATGATCTCTAGGCCTGATAACCCTAGTTTGTAGCCGAGTTAATCGTTGAGATATTTGTGGAAAAGGTTCGGGACTGAAGCGTCGCGTGGATTTTCCTTTGTCTGTCATATTAATCGTGACTCTTGAGAATTCACGTTCTTGAACGGCCGACTTTCTTTTACGAAAACGTTTTGACTTGTGTCTTAGCATTTCTGTAGAAAGTCTTTCAAATACCGAAATCCTCTGCGAGGCAGTCTTGGAGCAGTTACACTCTGATAATACCGCCTTGATAAGTTTGGTACATGGACAAAGAGAATCCATTTCCCGGGTATTTCTCTTTCGAGATTTATTCATACCCCCAGCCTGATAGTACAACTCATCGATATGATTATCGGAGCAATCTATCTTGTGCTGGCATGATTCCTCCATTCTGATGTCATCGTCTTCTGACAAACATTGCTCTCTTTGAGGGTATGATGCCCTGTCATTATCTTCAAAAGCTACTCGTTTAAAACCACGTCTTCGTGCGCGTGAGGACCCAACAGGCTCTTGGACTTCAACCCGCAATCCAAGACGGGTGGTTACTGGTGCTTTCTTCGTAAGAGAGATCTTTGACTTACTGGGGAGTCGCGTATGACCCCCAGTCTGACGAACCATACGGGGTTCATCTTTATGCAAAGGACCAAGACGATCTGTAATGCTTACTTTAAATCGGGACAGGTCCACGCTGCCGCAGGGTTCTACCGAAGGTGAGGAAGTCATCGGAACAGGAACAGGAGCTGTCGGAGACCCGAAAACAATCGCGGGAGATGAATTTTCTACAAACAGGTCATAGCTGGCTCGGAAGTGGCGCGGGCCAGTAGCTGGTGGCTCGGCCTTGGCCGAGCCAGCACTTGGTGGCTCGGCCTTGTTTTGGATTTTGGCCTCCAGATTTGACGTGGTTTCGTCAGTTTGTCGTCTGCACCATTTGTTTGTAACTTCCTGGCTTCTTGCACCAGAATTCTTGCGTGCACAAGTTAAGCGTGGTGCTTCTTGATCCGTTCTTCAAGAGTTGAACGTGTCCTCTTAACGGGGACCCATTCATTCGCCGTTGATTTAGACCAGTCGCCCGCTTGCTGCTGTGGTGGTTGGCGTCTTCTAGACTTCAGATCCGCTTCATAGCGGATTCCATCAACTAGCTCGGAAGCTTTAGCCAATTGGCGTGCAAGGCGTTGATGATGTCTTTGACGCGCTCTCTTGGATAAGATCGGCTCGTTTTCAGTAGCAGCTTCAGCTTTGCAAGATGTGCCTTGAGCTACTGCGGGATGAGGTTCTTGGTTTTGAACCTTCAAATCCAAGTGTCCTTGACCTTTCCTTGTGGAGTTTCTCCTATTCCTGCGAGGGGAAGATGAGCAGGAAGAGGAGGATAAGTATTCCTCATACTTTGCCTGATCGAACTCGTACTCGACCTCCTCATTGATCAGGATGATGATCTTTGGTTGCGACACTACAACTTTGGCAGAAAAGCTGTCGGCTCCCACTGTGGTCGCCAGTTTGTTTGGGTCAAAAGTTATCTTTTCCATTGCTTTCAAACCTGTTACACCGTTTATCGATTACAAGTTCAAACTGAAAGAAAAGTTGATCTTTTTATAAGATCTTCTTACAACGAAAAATAAAGATTACAACTTTATCAAACAAAACGCAGCAGTAGCTTATCTCCCGCTGCTTTGCGTGGGATCTTTGCCTGTGCCGGGGACGCGTTAGTCCGTGGACCGCCGCAGATCAAACCGGATTGACAATATAATTACGCTCCTGTTTCACAAAGGAAACAATTGCGGAAGCGACAATCACGACCAAGCGAGATTGTGGCTCTTCTCGAGATTAAAACCAAGTTTAATCCGGAGGAAAGAAGGGGAAAGAATCACAAACCTTTCGAAGAACTTTCTTTATGAAATTGTTCGCCAAGATCTGATGACTCTCCTCTGAAATTCATGGTTAGCTGGACAATTTGACAGCACCTCGCCTTCTCAATCTTAGATCCTTCTGAAAGAAGACCCTGGGCTTCTATTTATAAGCCTTTGGAGAGGTCCTTTTGAATAAGAATTGGTGTTTAAACGTTATCTACAGTTAATAACCACTTAAACGCGTCTAGGGATAACCTTAAAACAATTAGGGAGGTTCTGGGACGAAAGAATCCTTAAAAATCATCGAAATCCGTGTTTGGGGAGGTTTTGTACTCAATAAGAGTCCTGGTGGCTCGGGACTGTGCGAGTCACCATTTGGTGGCTCGCACGGGAGCGAGCCACCATTTGGTGGCTCGCACGGGTGCGATCTACCAATTGGTGGCTCGCGCCTACGCAGGCCCCCGAATGGTGTTTCGTTCATCTTTTTGATATTTTCGCGATTTGTGATTCTTCCAATTCCCTTGTTTTGCGCACGCTTCATCGCTTCGTTGACTTGTGCATTCTATTGATCCATTTCATACACTTACTGATGTTGGATAGATTCTCTCGACCTGGATGATAACGTTTATCGTCTTCTCCTTGTCTTGAACTGTGTTTGAGGTCCTATGGGCAATTTTTAACCCCTATACTCATGGCCAACATGACCTCGATATCTCCGATAGAGAATCATGAAGATGATCAACTACTTTTGTTTGATGATCCGCTAAGTCGGTAGCTGGGTATACAATGGGAATATCATTTTGAACAACGTGAACCCCTACTGACAACAAGGTGATTCAAGTGAACATGGGAGATGAGATTAATCCAAATCCCATATTCATAAGCGATAGCCTGTCATCAGAAGAGAAAGAGTACCTTATTACTCTAATACGAGAGTATATTGATGTCTTCGCCTGGAATTATGAGGATATGTCTGGGCTTGATCCCCAAGTGGCTATGCATCGATTAAACATCAAACCAAACGTCAAGCCTGTTAAACAACAGCAAAGGCGATTTCGGCCCTAAATCATTGAAGCAATTGAAGCTGAAGTTAAAAAGCTCATCGAGTCAGGACTTATCCATGAAGAGCAACATCCTGATTGGGTGGCCAACATTGTCCCTGTTCTGAAAAAGAACGGGAAGATTCGAGTGTGCATCGACTTCCGTGACTTGAATTTGGCTTGTCCTAAAGATGACTTTCCTTTACCTATCACAGACGTCATTATTGATAATACGTGAGGGTTTGAAAGGATGTTCTTTATGAATGGATTGTTAGGGTACAACCAAATCAAAATGTATCCAGATGATGAAAAGCATGCATCCTTTCGAACACCTTCAGGGATATACTGTTATACAGTAATGCCCTTTGGGTTGAAAAATGCGGGCGCTACCTATCAACGCGCTATGACCTCTATCTTTCAAAAACATCTACGAAAGACTGTAGAATGTTACGTTGATGACTTGGTCGTTAAAAGTTGTGACAAGGAAAACCATTTGCACGACTTGATAAATAATGTTTGATCTTATGCGAGCGCACCAGCTCAAGATGAATCCAACTAAGTCATTCTTAGGGATGGCTAGCGGTAAATTTCTCGGATTCGTAGTCACAGCTAACAGAATTTGTTTGGACCCAGATAAGTCAAGGCCATCCAAGAGCTACCACCTTCCAGGAATCTTAAGGAGCTTCGAGGCTTACAAGGACGATTGACATATATTCGTAGGTTTATTTCTAACCTATCCTGGAAATGCCAACCGTTCTCAAAACTAATAAAGAAAGGAGTATCCTTTATGTGGGATGATGCTTGCCAGGAAGCGTTTGAGGAGATTAAGAAATACCTCTCCAATACACCGATATTGTTCGCACTGAAGTCAGGTAAACCTTTCTTGATATACATCCGGGCTGCAGATCATGCATTAGCAGGACTTTTGGTACAAGATGATGAAAACGGCCATGAACAAGCTGTCTACTATCTCAGTAGGACTCTATCGGGTTCCGAACCTCGTTATCCTCTTATTGAGAAGGAATATTTAGCGCTGGTCTTCACAGTTCAAAAAATGTGACATTATTTGGTTGGGCAAACCATACATGTCATTTCCCAGATCAATCATATTCGGGTGTTCATGACACAGCCTAGTGCATTGAATTGGCGACTCGCCAGATGGGCTTTGTTGCTTTCCCAATATGACATCCACTTCAAACCTCAAAAAGCAGTGAAAGGTCAGGCTATTTTTGACCTTATGGCCAATCATCCACTGAAAGAAAAGGCCGAATTATACCAGGACATAACTGATGAGACGTATGAAGCAAACGTCATCTCTAGAGAGAAAGTATGGCAATTATACTTCGATGGTGCACCAAGGACAAGTTCTACTGATCGGGTTATAGCTAGAGTGAGGGTTGTCTTTATCTCTCCCCAAAATCACATCTCCCACGTGCCCTTTCTTTAACAGAGACGTGTTCTAATAATGTGGCTGAATACAATGCTTTGTTGGTTGGCCTAGATATAGCCAAACAGCGGGGGGTGAAACACCTAGAACCGTCCGACGATTCTCAACTCATTGTTAATCAAATGAAGGGAGAATATGAGGTTAGGAATAAAGACCTCATTCCTTACCATACAGCAGCAATCGCATTGGCCGATTCCTTTGAGGGCTTCTACATCGACCATATACCCCGTCTCAAGAATACCTATGCTGATGCATTGGCGTCACTGGCAGCTACCCTAGCTCTACCTGAAAGTACACCCAGCAGGTCACAGTGACAAGCAGACAATTATTCAAATCAAAGTATACACTGCAGATCAACGCAGTTGAAGAGGAACCTGCAACGCTCGAACCTAAAGATTAGCGATTTTCGATCATTGATTATGTCTTATACGGCTTATTGCCTGAAGACATCAAGGAAAGAGAATCTATTCGTAGACGAGCACCTAGATTCTACTATGATTCTCAATCCCAGACTCTGTATCAAAAATCATACGATGGGCTTTTGCTTTGTTGTTTGTCAAATAGAGAAGCAAAAGAAGCTTTTAAAGAAGCTCATGATTACATCTGTGGAGCTCATCAGCCTGGTCCTAAGTTATGGGACCGACTACACAGATTGGGTTATTACTGGCCTAACATGGTACAAGATGCTGTTGCTTATGCTAAACGATGTCATGCCTGCCAGATACATGCTAATTACATGTATCGACCACCCGAGCATCTTCATCCGTCAACCACTTCATAGTCTTTTGAAACGTGGGGAATGGACATTGTTGCCCTAGTGATACCACCCTCTTCCAAAGGACATCGCTTCATCTTAGTGATAACTGATTACTTTTCTAAATGGGCAGAAGCAATCCCGTTGAGAGAAGTCAAAACGAGTGATGTTGTTAAATTTTTAAAACATCATATCGTATACAGGTACGACATTCCGAGGCGTATCATCCATGATAATGGGCCCTAATTCGTTAGCTAAGCCTTCACCCGATTCTGTGACAAATTCAGAATCAAGAATTTAGCTTCAACAGCTTATAATCCTGCTGCTAATAGGCAAGCAGAAGCATTTAACAAGATCATCGTCAGAATTCTTACTAAGGTAGTATCGACAAATAAAAGAGATTGGAATGAGAACTTGGATCAAAGTTTGTGGGCTTATCGCACAACGGTTCACACGCCGATAGGAGCGACACCATATTTCTTGGTATACGGATGTAAAGTCGTATTACCATTGGAAATCCAAATTCCATCTCTGTGAATAGCACTCGCAATTGGTTTGACGACGGAAGAGAGTCATCGCCGACGTCTTGAAGAGTTGGAAGCGCTTGATGAAAAGCGACTATTGGCTCAGCAACACATTAAGCTTTATCAAGCTTGGATTTCCAGAGCATTCGATAAGAAGATTAGATACCACACGTTCAAATAAGGTGACTTGGTTCTTGCCGTTCGGCGTCTAATGATTTTGAACTCTAAGAAGAAAGGGAAGTTTGAGCAAAAATGGGAAGGGTCATTTGTAGTAGAAACTGTCTACTCAAATGGAGCCTATCGTCTTATCACCCAAGATGGCGACAAACTTATGATGCTAATCAATGGTAAATTTCTGAAGAAATATTACCCGTAGATTTCACAGTCAGATATGCCTTACAGTAGGAGAGGAAGCAGATAAAGGTAATAGTTTCCTTACTTCGTCTTCTCTAAATTTCCCTCGCTAATCCTCTTCAATAGGATAGTAGGACTACTATTATGTTAATTCTACCTCTGACAGCTGATGTTTTTTTTTGTTCAAAACTGTATCTTTCCAATAGTAACCTACTATATGATGTGTTACTTCATTGTTTGGTTCTTCCTAACGTCGTCATTTCCCCAAATAACGTTCGTTTTCCAAACTTAAACCTACCAAATGATGTGCCTTCGCTTCAATCATCATCGTCATACTTCTAAAGTCATTGAATGATGTGATTTTCGTCGTCATTTCCCCAAATGACGTTCGTTTTCCAAACTTAGGCCTACCAAGTGATGTGTCTTTGTTTCTATCACTGAATACTTCTAAAGTCACTGAACGATGTGATTTTCCTAACATCGTCATTTTCCCAAATGGTGTTCGTTTTTCCAACTTAGGCCTACCAAGTGATGTGTCTTCGTTTTAATCATCATCGTCATACTACTTAGTCACTGAACGATATAATTTTTCTAACATCGTTATTTTTCCAAATGACGTTCGTTTTCTTAACTTAGGCCTACTAAGTGATGTGCCTTCGTTTCAATCAACATCGTCATACTTCTAAAGTCACTGAACGATATAATTTTTCTAATATCGTCATTTTCCAAAATGACGTTCGTTTTTCTAACTTAGGCCTACCAAGTGATGTGCCTTCGTTTTAATCATCATCGTCATACTTTTAAAGTCATTGAACGATGTAATTTTCCTAACGTCGTTATTTTCCCAAATGACATTCGTTTTCCAAACTTAGGCCTACCAAGTGATGTGCCTTCGTTTCAATCATCATCGACATACTTCTAAAGTCACTAAACAATGTGATTTTCCTAACGTCATCATTTCCCCAAATGATGTTCGTTTTCTAAACTTAGGCCTACCAAGTGATGTGTCTTTGTTTCTATCATCATCATCATACTTCTAAAGTCACTGAACGATGTAATTTTCCTAACATCGTCATTTCCCCAAATGACGTTCGTTTTTCCAACTTAGGCCTACCAAGTGATGTGCCTTCGTTTCAATCAGCATCGTCATACTTCTAAAGTCACTGAACGATATAATTTTCCTAACGTCATCATTTCCCCCAATAACGTACGTTTTCTAACATCGGTTTACCAAGTGAAGAGCCTTTGTTTTCTTTATCGTCATTATCTTAAGTCACTGAGCGACTCGATATTCCTAACGTCGTCATTTTCACAAATGACGTTCGTTTTCCCGACGAGTCTGTCATATGTTGAACTACGTTCTTAATACTTAGTTATAGTTTGAACCTAGTTATCATACATTTGATCTAAAGTCTAAAAGAGACTAAAGATAGAAGAGAAATCTTAGCATTGAAGCCTAAGAGAAACTCTTTGACAACTCATCATACTGAGGGAAAAAGTATGGCCTAGTCTAACTCAAACGGCAGTTGGTAAAGACAACTCAAGTCTGTTAACAGCTGAGGGTTTGCTAAAAATCCTAAATTAAAATATTTTAGTTATGCAAAAGAACAATATGAGGATAAAATATAAATTTTATTCATATATAATTAAAAGTACAGAAACTCGAAGTACATAGATTGAACTTAGAAGACCCGAACTACAATACGAGGTTCAGTTACAAGTTCTTTCAATTACAATACGAGCTTCAGTTATAAGTTCTTTCAGTTACAATAAGAGCTTCAGTTACAAGTTCTTTCAACTACACTACGAAGTTTAGTTACAAGTTTTTGATGACCTTCGAGATAGCACTACGAGCCTCGTCCGCAACAAACTCGTTGTCTTGTTATTGAAGTTCCATCTTTCATTCCTGGGCATGAAGTCTTTCCCATACCCAACTTTTAGCTTGGGTGCTTGTAGCTCGAGTTTACCTACTTGGGTAAACTGACTACTAATTAAAACACCACAAGCTCTGAGCATAGGATCAGCACTTTTCCCATCTCCGCAGAACGTGAAGGCAACTCTAACATTATTGCTGACTCCTCTGAAAAGAGGCACTTCACTGAGTTTGTGAAGCTGCCACATAGACCAAAGTCCATAGAAAAGACTATATGCTTGGGGGTGAATGACATGTCAAAACAGCAAGCATATTTGAATTTAAGATATCTCTTTGAGATTATATTCAAAAGTCCAACAAGTTGTCGAAATATATCCTGATTTTGACTCTGGAATACTGAGAAATCCTCAAATGAGCGAGCTACTACAAAGACCAAGAGATCAGGGATCGGGTTAGAAGAGTTACCTAAAGTGACAAAGTCATCAACTTTACCTACCTCACCGGCGACTATTATCGGAGCTTGGAGTCTAATAGGAAGCAAAGGTGGAAGTCTTAAAATGGTTCATTTCCTCTGAATCATTTTGGAAACAAGGCACAGAAGAGGAAGATAAATCCTCTCGAAAAGCGACTGCCTATTTATAGGCGAATGAGCCAACCAAGTGGCTGGGATTCGTTACACAAATCCCTAAGCACCGAACCGCGAAAGGGTGTTGTGAACAAAGCGACGCCATCAATTGCATTCGCAATTAACGCCATCAATTGCATTCACAATTAATGCCAAAGAAAATGTGGCTCAAAATGACGCATTAAGTACTCAAGACTTAACGTTGACGAAATGAAACGACAGATTCTTGTGGATCAACAGTCTTGAAACTGTTGAAAGTTGCCACGTCATTCAACGAGATTTATTCTCGTTCCTAAGTCAAAAATAACGAGGGTTGTTGTTTCAAACTAGACTTAAGTATTAAAACTCGATCGAAAGTGGATTCGAACCTCGTCTTCGACGAAGGTCATCCCTCTATTGGACTCAAGTGTTGAGACTTGATTAAAATAGGATCCGAACCTCGTCTTTGATGAAGGTTGTTCCTTTAATTATACTCAAGTGTTGGATCCGAACCTCGTCTTCAACGAAGGTCGTTCCTCTAATTGAACTCAAGTGTTGAGACTTGATTGAATTTGGAATCCGAACCTCATTGTCGACGAAGGTCGTTCCTCTGAAATTGGATCTGAACCTCGTCGACAAAGGTCATTCCTCTGAAATTGGATCTGAATCTTGCCTTCGATGAAGGTTGTTCCTTTAATTTTACTTAATTATTGAAACTCGATCGAAAGTGGATTCGAACCTCGTCTTCGACGAAGGTCATCCCTCTATTAGACTTAAGTATTGAGACTTGATTAAAATAGGATCCAAACCTCGTCTTTGACGAAGGTCGTTCCTTTAATTATACTCAAGTGTTGGATCCGAACCTCGTCTTCAACGAAGGTCATCCTGCTAATTAGGCTCAAACGCTGAGGCTTAATTGAACGATGCTAGAACCTCGTTATGTCAAATACAAAGAAACGAAGTTCATGAACTTTGGCATTAGATCATGTGTTAAAATACAAGGTACAGCTAGTGGACAAAAATAGCCGAAGTTCTACTTATATATAAAAAAATATGGAGCTAAATGGATCCAGCAATCTGACGAATCTCCTCAGCGAGCTTAGCTATGGATTCCTAGTTTTTTGCCTCAACGTCAGTCAAAGCATGTCTACGCAGCTCCTCATCGGAATAGACGCTCATATCATTTACAGCCTTTTCTAGCTGCTCCATTCGATCAATTTTGGCTTGAAGCAAGGGGTTGATGCTATATTTGTTTTGAAGCTAATGTCTGCTTCATGTCTGTCATGCCCGCCAACTCTGCTTCGGCCTTCGCCAGTTGGACCTGAAGAGCCTTGAGTTGAGCTTGAAGATGGTCGACCCGACGTTACTTTTGAAGTTTAGCGTTTGCAACCTTTCTACCTTCACGTGACAAATTCTCTTTGATCTCTTTAAACTCCTTAATCCGTTGCTTGGTCTCAAGAAATTGACGGTTAAGTTCAAATAAGAAGTCATCCCTTTGTCGCATAGTTTGCATGGCCTGTTCCTCAGCTAAAGGGTAAAGAGATCGAGATCGACGATCTTGCCATTGATTGAAAAGATCTTCAACCTTGGTCAAGTGCAACCAATATGATAATACTGCAAGGTAGGAGGTCAAATTCTTCATCAAGTCCAAGAAAGGCACCAGCACCTCTTTAACCTCTGCAAAATTCCCTCCATGGTCTAAAACATGAGCAGAAGATTCTCTCAGAATGCTGAGAAAGTTCTCCGATATTTTTGATACGATGAAATTTCTCGTCGAAAGTGGAGGAGAAGTGTGTGTGCTACTAGAGGACACCGTTGCATGAGTAGCGGCAGAAGAAACTCTAGCTGCTGTGAAAACTGGCGGCGCATGGCACACAGTGGGAGTGTTAATAGTTGTAGTAACCATTGCAGTAGTGGTAGGAACAGCAGTGACTGCGGTACTTGGTACGACGTAAGTCTCAGTCATCATAATGGAACTCGTAGACATAACACCTATATCCATAGCTGTTGTAGCTTCAACTATGGTGGTTGGTGCAGATTCATTGCCCTCGGCTTCTTCAAGATCAATAGTCAGATTATCAGCCGCGCCTACTTCCATAGCCGGACTTGGAGGCACCCTACTTTTAGTAGGGTCATCAGAAGCTGGTCCCGCCTTAATACCCACGTCAAGAAAAGCAGTGGTGTCTGTGGAAACAACTAAGCACGGTGAACAAAGTTGTTAGTACCTTAGTAATCCAGAAAGGTAAATGACTATACGTCTATCTTACCAGGATCAACAGGAGCGTCTTCGATGTGAATACTCAGCACCGAACGTAGTCCAGAGCGGAGTCGAGCTAAAGGAATATCATCCTCAAGTTTCGAATCTATCTCAACACTGAGTGACTCTATCAAAGGAGTCATAGGCGGAGAAATATTACGCCTTGGTCTTTTGGCGACGTGTTTAGACTTACGCATTCACCCAATTTCCTTAGACTTTTTCCCTACTTGTCTCGGGGCCTCTTCTTTTGCAGTTTGTTTTGAATAATAAGTATCAGAGAGAAACAAGTCAAAATTAAGACAAGTTAAAGTTGGCATACCAATGATCCCTTTGTCGGGATGTGGTTCCTCAAGAACCAGGGATTATCGATGAGAGCCTTCAGCAGTAGATCCATGTGGAGGAGGCTCACAAGGTTTGTCCATGGGGGCGAAATCCTCAAATCCACCAAGATTTGCTCCATCTCTAAAAGCATCTCCTATATCGGAAGCAGCATGCATGTGGCTTCCATATTTGTCAACACGAGGAGATCTATGAGATACGCTCTCATTCAGAGCCGCGTCTATCTCCTCCTGAGTTTCATGAGGGCTGGGAGGAGTGGTTTCCTCTATCCCAGCACTCTCTTCAGCATATAAGAACTCCTTGAGTCCTGTATACAGCTTCGTCTAGAAGCATTTTCGGATATGTATCGACGCCGGATGTAACGCAGCCCTGAAGAATTCACATTGAAGTTTGGGATCACTGTGTTTGTCATACAGTGCTACTTACAATGAGCATGTGTGGTTCAAAGCTGCGGATATTGTGGTGGAAGCAAGAAACGAGCACATGTGCCGCCGGCAATAGTCCGGTACCAAGCTCTAGCCCTAATAATCAAGCTACAATCCTCATATTTTAGTTGAGTATTAGGATTACCAACGTAAAACTGAGTATAGCCGAATTGGCGAAACGATAAATATGATACCCGGGGCAAATGGTCATAAGCCACATGAAGCAGCCAAGTGATAGAGAAGAATAGCCCCGACCATTGGATGCATCCACAAGGGCCTGTCCATAACTGGTTCCGGGAAAATGAGGAAAATATCGATTGAATTCACATATCTTATGGTCGCGGAGAATACGCCTTACCAAATGTCACGCCCCGCTTCCCAAAATACCAGGGAATCAGAACGTGAACAAGCCCGCGACGTATTAGATTGAGAAGAAATATACACTATCATTTTTTTCTCTTTTCTTCTCAATCCAATACGCTAAGCGTCTGGAAATAGATACAAATGCAAAGGCGTAGGTCCCTGATCACATCAGCAAGAATATAATAGACAAACTCAGAATAAAAGAATACATATCATACCACAAATGAATATCATCCAAGACATAATGATACGGGTCAAACATACCCTTATACAAATTGAACAAATGAATACTGAAGAAAATGTAAACTACATCGTTCAACGGTAATAGAAAGGAAAATACTACAAGAACAACTGAGATCATCAACTAAGAAGAGATAACTGCTTCGACCTATCCTTCAACTCTATCTGCAACACTTCTGTTGAGAATCCTCTAGCTCCTGACGATCTCCCAGATGAACCTGTTCTTCCTCTAAGTCTGACGTACATCAGAGAAAACAGGTATACGTCAGGGTGCATGGCACACGGCAAGATCCCACAAAAGAAATAGAACGAACGAAAACCCAAGCAGAAAACGATACGATAACAGAAATGACAAAAGAACGTGCAACTGGAAATCTGACAAAATCAACATGCCAAAGCACTACTAAAACATGATAAACATAAAACATCCAAAATCGATCAGGTAACGAGATCATGCAGCTAGCGATCAGTCTAATCATCCAAGTAACAGGGGCATACAACAGATGGAATTAATACCTAAAAATCTACAACATGAGACGTAGTCGTCGAGCGAAATAATCCAAACAAGGAAACCCTCATATATATACCATATGTCTCAACTGTAGATAATTAAATATTGACCCCGATCTATGTATGAAAAGAAATATAACTAGTCATCATCTCGCAAGAATCCATAATCATCTAAGTAACAACATCATGCAACTAGTCATCCTATAACAGGTCACTGGTCATATCTCACACAGAGCCAACGCTCATATCACCGGATAATTGACTGTTCACAAATCCCCTACGTGCATCCAAACCCGCGAAACGGTTCGGTGAGAGGACTACACGCAATCCGATTTCGGCCTGGTCCGAACTCAAGCAAAACTCGGGTGACGAAACGATTTCACTGACCAAGTGCGAAACGGTTCACTTGGCATAACAAACTAACCCCGGTGCGAAACGGTTTACTGGTTCTAGTCTGGAAGATACATCAACAGTCTTATCCGATCACATGAACATTAACTTCCCCATCCCAACTCTTCTCGCTTTTCTAAGTCAACACAATACATGTTTCTAGGTCACGTAAGGCTACTACGGTCATGACCACTAACAGTTCTCAATCACAACTAGAAATAACGAATACGAATGATCATGTATGATAATATCAAGGCATATCACATAATTAAGAATCAGAAATCATAAAATTGTTCTAAAATAATCTTATAAAATAATAAATTTATTTACTTAAAATAATTCCTTTTACAAAATGAGTTCTTTCAAAATAATCCCTTTTTCAAAATAAGTTATTTTCTCATTACAATAATTCTAAAAATAATCTTTTAAAATAATAAATTCATAAATTCAAAAATAATCTTTTTATAAGATAAATTCTCATTAATTCAAAATAGTCTATTTTCCTAAAATAATTTCTTTTTTTAAAATATTTATCATTCTAAAATGATTTCTTCCACAATATAATTTCTAAAAATTATTATAATTATTCTAAAATGATTCTTTTTCCAAGATAATTCTTTTTAAATTTTTATAATTTTCCTAAAATGATTTTGTTCTTAAATAAATTCTTTTTAATTAATATAATTATCCAAAAATAATTTCACTACCGAAATAAATTCTTTTAATTTATCATAATTATTCTGAAAATGCTATTTATCATATTACTATGATATATTTAATATTATTCATCAACAATCCCACGCAGATAAATATTAATAGATCTAAAATTGTAGATAATTCATAATAAATACAAAAATTCAATTCTGAGTAAGTAGGATCTTGCCTGCTAGGCCGAAGGCCTGACGATGAGCGGTGATGTTTGGGGACGGCGACAACGACGGCGGTTGTCATCACTGAGAGCTCAACAGGGTGCGACGGGGCTGTTCGCATATTGTCAAACCATGTGGCGTGCGATGGAGGTGCTGGTTGGCGGTGAGCTCAACGACGATGGAGGAGCTCAGGGCTGGTGCGCGGGTGCTGGCGTTCGTCGACAGCGGCCTCAGGGCGGTGGAGGAGTTGGTGTTGGGCTGGGGCAGTGGTGATGGGAGAGGGGGTGAGCAGCTGGTGGAGCTCTCGGCGGAGGTGCGCGCGGGTCTGAGCTCAGCGGGGCGGCGTGGACAGCAGGCGAGGGGTTCGGGTGGTTCGTCGGCGTTGGTCGGAGGCGACGGTAGAGAGGAGGGTGCGGGTCAGGGGCAGCGGCGAAAGCGACAGGGTGGCTGGACGGTGGATGGTGGAGTGATCGCAGGGGCTGGACGGCGACTTGGGCGCGCGGAGCTCAGAGGGATGAGAGGCGCGGATGAGAACTTGGTCGGCGGCTGGGGGTGATTGGGGAGCTCGCGGTGGGGCGGCGCTGGCGACTTGGTTGCGGTTCGTCGGAGCTTGGGTAGGCGGTGGCATCGGGGCTGTTGGACGGCGTGTGGGGTTCGAGTGGAGCTGAGATGAAGAGCGGCGACGCGGTGGCGTGAGGGGGTCGGTGATGATGATGAAGAGAGGGGGAAGAGAGAGACTGAGATGGAGATGAAGAGAGAATGAGAGAGAGTGAGCTGATGGGAGAGGATGAGAGAGAGAGAGAGAGAGAGAGAGAGAGTGACTGGGTGTAAAATAAGAGAAGAGAGAGAACGTGGAAGTGTGGGTGAGGGAGACAGGAGAACGTGGGTGAGCGGAATTTGTGGAGGGATTTAGGGGAGTGGGGTAAGAGAGAGAAAATAAGATTGATTGGAGAGAGAGTGGCTGATACGAGGGAATCAGAGAAAAGCCAAATAACAGATTGACTATCGTGCTGATTAGCTGATAGCTATAAATAGAAGTAGGGGATAACAGGTGCAAGCTAAAATATTAATACAAGATAATTAATAATACAAATAATAATAATAGCAATAATAAATAACAAAATATTAGTTTAAAAAGTTTTTACCATAACAACTAAATTTATAATTATCAAAACTATTAAAATAAATATAAAATTTGGATTTTAAATCATAGAAAATTCTAGAAAATCGGGAAAAATACGAATACTTTAAAAATAAATTTTAATATTTAAATAATAGAAAATTTATTTAAATTCGTATTAAAAATTTACGGTCATTACATCCTACCCCCCTTAAAACAAATGCCGTCCTCGGAATTAAAGAACCCAAGGATAGAAATATTAAAATAAGGTCATAGCACGTCATGACAAATGTGTGAGCAAATGTTGAATGACAAAATGGATGTGTATATTATAAGTTAAACAAGACACAATAGAGAATAATTCAAAAGAATTAAAAGTGAATAGTCAATGCAAATATATAAAGCAAATCAAGGTCATAAGAAAGTCCGATATGTAGTATAATAATAAGAATGAAAGCAAATCAAGGTCATAAGAAAGTCCGATATGTAGTATAATAATAAGAATGAAATAAGTATAACATAAAGAGAGCGAACACATAATTGAAAGAGATTGCACCGGCATAAAGAAGTATGTACATTGTAAATAAAATAGTTGATAATATCCAATTACAAAATAACACAACATCTAGGCATAGGCCAAATATAAGTATCAATCAACATAGTTTAATAGCAAAGAAATCAACAAATATACAATTGTAGAAAAATATAATATCAACATGATTTTATTGATATAGTATCATAAGACAACACATCACAATGTTAAAATATAATCAATAACACAAAATTGGCAAAATATAACAATATATAGCATACACAAATATGATATGAAGTACAAATACATAATTCAAACAATTGTCAATCACTAGAATATATGATAAAGCATATCAACGCAACAATATAAATAATTAAAAGAAAAGCATAAAGAAGATAAAGACAAGGATCTCAACAAAATATAAATTACTCATACGTAGGCAGATAAACATGATAAACATAAAAACACAATACAAATAACAGATGAATCATATATAAGCAAAAGTAAAAGAAACATTTGAAGAGTATGTAAGCAAAACAAAATAGTAAAGAATCAACATATATACATATAGTTTAAACAAACATAATAGACAACGTAAAGAGACATAAAATAATAAAAATATGAAATCATAATAAGAATATCATACAATCAGTTAGTAGAATAAACATTTAAGATATACAAAAAATATAGTTACAAACAAAACACATGAATGCAATCAGTAAATCGCATTCAACCAAATAAGATACATAAGGCACAAGTATCGAAAATAAGAAATTACAATTATGTTAAAAAGTTCAAAGATAGTATTATAGCAACACATATCTAAAGCAGTTAGAAACATAAACACACGTAAAGAAGCATAGATATAATAATCAAATATAGCAAATGGTAAAGATAGAACATGATAATAATAACATCGAAAGTATAAAAATACAGATATACAAATAAATAAATATCAATATTCAAAGAGTCATAAACAAATGAAGCACGCAATATTACTAGAAGCACAAGATATAAGACAAGTGTGCAGAATAAATCAGGCAAAAGGACAATAAAGATTATAATAAGGTATACACAACATACATAATCACAATTAAAAATAGTAATAAGTAAAAGACATAAATATAGATAACAACACATCAATACATATAGACAAACAAACAAGGCAAATCATAATAATAATCAATAGCAGAATAAAATGATACACAATAATTATTAGCATACAAACATATATATAGCATAAAGTAAATAATACAAAATCATAGACATGTTCAAAGAAACACAAATAAAATTAAAGCATAAAGACAAAAGATATCAAAGTAAAAGATAAACTAGATTCAGAAACATATGATGTGTATAGCAAATATAATCATCATGTATAATAAGCGTTAAAAATACATATATTTAGAGTCGGAATACTCATAGTACTAATCATGCTAACAAGATAAATTATGATGAAAACAGACGTAAAATATTATATGATAAAATAGACATAAGAGCAAACAAACGATTCAAAATAAACATATTATATAAAAATAATAAGGAGAACATAATTATATATGTATTTGACAACAATATAATAAATCAGAAATATTGATAATATTCATAAGGTAAAATAATAAATGTAAATAAGATACAACAATAATAATCACTGTTGTATAAAATTAATTCAGATGTAGCAGTATATTACATAGTAGTCAAAATCACATAAATATAATAAGCATAAATATTCATAAGTAAAGATGTATAATACATAAAATATGAATTATGAAAGATAAACTAGATCTATTACAAATGAAAACATAAGAATGCATAAATTTGTAAAATAAAACACCGATATATTATAGATAAACGTACGATGAATGATTGATGAACACGTGAACATAAACACTGATAATACATGAAACAGAACACGATTAGACAAAGTTAATACTAGAATGATAAATGACTATAAATCAGTAAAATATACATATATCATAAATATAATAATAACGTGAACACACTATAACGAAAAAGAGAATAGTAAGTATAAAAGAATGAAAAGTAAAACACAACACAAAGTAAACGAAACAATGAATAGAGAATGAACAATAACCAATAACACAATAAAGCGACATAAAAATCTAAAACACTATAAGATAAATACTGAAAAATAACATGTGTATACAATGTATATTGTCACAAATGAAATAGTAATGCATATCGTAAACGAAACAAACAAACAACAACATGCAATTGTATTATAAACAACTCATGAGTAAATATTATACATAACCACAAAAGCTATTAGAATTATCTTTATTATTAGTTATAAATGAATAATAATTTATGATACGAGATAATGTAACAAAACATACATAATTAGTAACTCAAACTCCAAACCTAACAATTTGAATAAATGCATCAATATCAAAATAGGAGTGCATTACTCTCAGAATAACGAAATCAATGTGAACATACTAAAACAAGACAAAACTGACTAGTAAGAAAACTATGTACTGAAAATATTGTGAGTTGAATAAATAAAGAATAAGAATGCAATGCATATGTAGAATATTAAAATCATGAACTTATCAATGTATATCACAAAAAATATACAAATAATATACAATAATCTAAAACATAAGTAAATGATAGGTGATATGACAAAAAAGCGCACACATACACAATGTAGATATGCAAAAGTATATATATATATTTTTAAACACAAGAAAATAATCTGAATATCAGATATGCTATGTGATGTATATGTGAAGTCTAAAGTAATGTGAAACACTTAATGAACGTGATTTGAACAATTGAAATATATAAGTAATAATTTTTCTTAGACTATGTTACTTATATATATTTTAATAAAAATATACAATATATATAACATTGTGTGTGATACATAAAATAATGTAATAAATAATGCATAAATCAATACAATTTAACGATATATAAGTTAAATAAAAAAATATAGTTGTAAAAATAATAACACATAAAATAACGACCGGTACGAGAACAGATGAATTATAGGAAGAGAGCGTGTAGTCGCGAAGCGACGAAACAAGAATAGTGGGAAGCCCCGGAGTCAAAGAGTGATAAGATAGGGACGAAACGAAATCTATCAAGAAAATAGGATAAGGCTCAAGAATAGTCTCACGGATGAAATATGATATACATCTAAATTATCAATTATATTCTCACTCGTGGGGATTCGAGACCGTGATCGGAACCGTGACCTGCATGGGCCACTACTAAAACCTGTCACGCCCCGCTTCCCAAAATACAAAGGAATTGGAACGTAAACAAGCCCGTGACGTATTAGATTGAGAAGAAATATACACTATCATTTTTTCTCTTTTCTTCTCAATCCAATACGCTAAGCGTCTGGAAATAGATACAATGCAAAGGCGCAGGTCCCCGGTCACATCAGCAAGAATATAATAGACAAACTCAGAATAAAAGAATACATATCATACCACAAATGAATATCATCCAAGACATAATGATACGGGTCAAACATACCCTTATACAAATTGAACAAATGAATACTGAAGAAAATGTAAACTATATCATTCAACGGTAATAGAAAGGAAAATACTACAAGAACAACTGAGATCATCAACTAAGAAGAGATAACTGCTTCGGCCTATCCTTCAACTCTATCTGCAACACTTCTGTTGAGAATCCTCTAGTTCCTGACGATCTCCCAGATAAACCTGTTCTTCCTCTAAGTCTGACGTACATCAGAGAAAACAGGTGTACGTCAGGGTGCATGGCACACGGCAAGATCCCACAAAAGAAATAGAACGAACGAAAACCCAAGCAGAAAACGATACGATAACAGAAATGACAAAAGAACGTGCAACTGGAAATCTGACAAAATCAACATGCCAAAGCACTACTAAAACATGATAAACATAAAACATCCAAAATCGATCAGGTAACGAGATCATGCAGCTAGCGATCAGTCTAATCATCCAAGTAACAAGGACATACAACAGATGGAATTAATACCTAAAAATCTACAACATGAGACGTAGTACGTCGAGCGAAATAATCCAAACAAGGAAACCCTCATGTATATACCATATGTCTCAACTGTAGATAATTAAATATTGACCCCGATCTATGTATGAAAAGAAATATAACTAGTCATCATCTCGCAAGAATCCATAATCATCTAAGTAACAACGTCATGCAACTAGTCATCCTATAACAGGTCACTGGTCATATCTCACACAGAGCCAACGCTCATATCACCGGATAATTGACTGTACACAAATCCCCTACGTGCATCCAAACCCGCGAAACGGTTCGGTGAGAGGACTACACGCAATCCGATTTTGGCCTGGTCCGAACTCAAGCAAAACTCGGGTGACGAAACGATTTCACTGACCAAGTGCGAAACGGTTCACTTGGCTCAACAAACTAACCCCAGTGCGAAACGGTTCACTGGTTCTACTCTGGAAGATACATCAACAGTCTCATCCGATCACATGAACATTAACTTCCCCATCCCAACTCTTCTCGCTTTTCTAAGTCAACACAATACATGTCTCTAGGTCACGTAAGGCTACTACGGTCATGACCACTAACAGTTCTCAATCACAATCATAAATAACGAATACGAATGATCATGTATGATAATATCAAGGCATATCACATAATTAAGAATCAGAAATCATAAAATTGTTCTAAAATAATCTTATGAAATAATAAATTTATTTACTTAAAATAATTCCTTTTACAAAATGAGTTCTTTCAAAATAATCCCTTTTTCAAAATAAGTTATTTTCTCATTACAATAATTCTAAAAATAATCTTTTAAAATAATAAATTCATAAATTCAAAAATAATCTTTTTATAAGATAAATTCTCATTAATTCAAAATAGTCTATTTTCCCAAAATAATTTCTTTTTTTTAAATATTTATCATTCTAAAATGATTTCTTCCACAAGATAATTTCTAAAAATTATTATAATTATTCTAAAATGATTTTTTTCCAAGATAATTCTTTTTAAATTATTATAATTTTCCTAAAATTATTTTGTTCTTAAATAAATTCTTTTTAATTAATATAATTATCCAAAAATAATTCCACTACCGAAATAAATTCTTTTAATTTATCATAATTATTCTGAAAATGCTATTTATCATATTATTATGATATATTTAATATTATTCATCAACAATCCCACGCAGATAAATATTAACAGATCTAAAATTGTAGATAATTCATAATAAATACAAAAATTCAGTTCTGAGTAAGTAGGATCTTGCCTGTAAGGCCGAAGGCCTGACGATGAGCGGCGATGTTTGGGGACGGCGGCAACGACGACGGTTGTCATCACTGAGAGCTCAACGGGGTGCGACGGGGCTGTTCGCATATTATCAAACATGTAGCGTGCGATGGAGGCACTGGTTGGCGGTGAGCTCAACGACGATGGAGGAGCTCGGGGCTGGCGCGCGGGTACTAAAGTTCGTCGATGGCGGCCTCAGGGCGGTGGAGGAGTTGGTGTTGGGCTGGGGCAGTGGCGATGGGAGAGGGGGTGAGCGGCTGGTGGAGCTCTCGGCGGCGGTGCGCGCGGGTCTAAGCTCAGTGAGGCGGCGTGGATAGCAGGCGAGGGGTTCGGGTGGTTCGTCGGCGCTGGTCGGAGGCGATGGTAGAGAGGAGGGTGCGGGTCAGGGGCAGCGGCGAAAGTGACAGGGCGGCTGGACGGCGGATGGTGGAGTGATCGCAGGGGCTGGACGACGACTTGGGCGCGCGGAGCTCGGAGGGCTGAGAGGCGCGGAAGCAAACTTGGTCGGCGGCTGGGGGTGATTGGGGAGCTCGCGGTGGGGCGACGCTGGCGACTTGGTTGCGGTTCGTCGGAGCTTGGGTAGGCGGTGGCATCGGGGCTATTGGACGGCGTGTGGGGTTCGAGTGGAGCTGAGATGAAGAGCGGCGACGCGGTGGCATGAGGGGGTCAGTGATGATGATGAAGAGAGGGGGAAGAGAGAGACTGAGATGGAGATGAAGAGAGAATGAGAGAGAGTGAGCTGATGGGAGAGGATGAGAGAGAGAGAGAGTGACTGGGTGTAAAATAAGAGAAGAGAGAGAACGTGGAAGTGTGGGTGAGGGAGACAGGAGAACGTTGGTGAGCGGAATTTGTGGAGGGATTTAGGGGAGTGGGGTAAGAGAGAAAATAAGATTGATTGGAGAGAGAGTGGCTGATACGAGGGAATCGGAAAAAAGCCAAATAACAGATTGACTATCGAGCTGATTAGCTGATAGCTATAAATAACTATCGAGCTGATTAGCTGATAGCTATAAATAGAAGTAGGGGATAACAAGTGCAAGCTAAAATATTAATACAAGATAATTAATAATACAAATAATAATAATAGCAATAATAAATAACAAAATATTAGTTTAAAAAGTTTTTACCATAACAACTAAATTTATAATTATCAAAACCATTAAAATAAATATAAAATTTGGAAAATTCTAGAAAATCGGAAAAAATACGAATACTTTAAAAATAAATTTTAATATTTAAATAACAAAAAATTTATTTAAATTCGTATTAAAAATTTACGGTCATTACACCAAAGCCAAGTAATGGTGCTCCCAGTCTAAATTTTCTAACCTTTGAATGAAGGGAATGACTTCACCCTCTGTACGAGAGGGAGGCGTACCCATAAGAGTTGGACAATGTAGAACAACACATGCCATGAAATAAGTGTATGGCAAGCCAACCTTTGGATTCTCGTTGCTACGACTGAATTGGTAACATAAACTCCGCAATCTATAGTGGATGCGAGCAATCATGGCAGGAAGAAGGGCATAAGAGCGGCGGTGCACTAAACATACAGCTGGGAATACCACTTCCATTGGCAGCAAGTCAAAATTTTCCGAAACAACAACGACTTGATGAAGCCACAACATGAGATATCCTGCAAGCAACGCCTTAGAAGAGATGGGCTCTCCACCTTGAAAGAAATAACTCTCAAAGATGGTACCAACAGGGTAACCTTGTTCATCTGATTCTGATACCCGATGCATGGGCTGATGAGCGAGTACCCGTCGCAACAATTCACTCGCATCACAAGGACCCAAGGGCACCACGGGGTCATTTTTATGCTCCAAATTCTTGAAAAGGTATCAGGCTCAGATGTTATGGCCGAGGAGTCTTTCACCCCTCTTATTGAGTCGTCCTTCCACCTTCATACAAATGTGGTAATGACACATTATTTCCTAAAAGGTCTCTACCACTTGGGGTTGTTCCTTCTCTAGAGCAACTAATTCCCGTTGACCTGGGATATAGTCCTCATACGGATAATTCTTGTTCGGCAGCCCGGAGACTTCTTCCATCTAGTGAAGAGCAATCCCTATCTCTCCATCAGGAGTAAAGAAAGTACGGATTGTAGAGTTATACAACTCCAAAATACCAAAGAAGTGGTGGGAGTTATTGATCAACCCGAATTGTGTCGTCCTGATGGGCGCATAAAGGCCAAACCTTTGCAGATCTTCCTGGTTCTCCTGCAAAATGTATTCGGTGACACAAGGCCACCATTGTGTAGGACTCCAATGAGACTAGCCTGGAGTTCTAAAATCCTTAGCCGGGAATTGACCTTTCTTCCTAAAGAATGCACGACCAAAAGTGTTAGCCTCCTCAGTAGTCTCACCAATGGGGAGTTCTTTTTGAAAAAGCCCAGGGTGCAATCCGGTGATGTAACGTCCACCACTATCTATCTTTGCGCCGCTCCGAGAAAAGTGGCCACATAAGACCCCATCTTGTACTGGGGTTAAATCTCATTCCATTCTTCTGGGAGATGAGACAATCTTCAAAGCAGTAAGAGAGACGTCACGCTCCATCCGAGGCAAGAACAAGTTTCGCCCGTTTACAGTTCTCAACCATTCATAAGTCCCGATCTCTAATAAGTCAGGATCTTCTGAAGAGTCTCCAAACAAGAGAACAAGTTTCACAATGGGTTCACGATTAATAGACTCCAACGGAGCATCAGTGATCATACGCCTAAACGTGGAAACTGAAGGTTCAGAGAGGAGATCAACTTCTTCTGGCCCCCGTTCTCCGAACAAAGGAATACTCTCAAGGGCAGAGTAATAAGGATGAATAGTAGTCGTCTGAGTATCATCTGCTCCGAGATCAATATGTTAGGGAAGTGAAGTAGAAGGATATACGACTACACAAAAAAACAAACAAGATTAGTCTCGAGCAGCAGTCACGACCAAATAACACGAAGGTCATTCTGGCAACGAACGTCAAAATTCGTTCGAATGATGAACCTTGTGTTACAACAAAATGTTAAACTTCGTTGGCTAAGCAAGCTCATTCAACCTCGACAAGGATAACGAGGTTCATCAGTTCAGCGAGGTTCGTTGGAGAACACGAAGTTCATCATCTGAAGACAAAGTTCGCCAATCCAACGAACGTAGTCGATGAAAAGACGAAGCTCATTATATAAACGAATTTCGTTTAACAATTCTAGAGGATGACCCTCGTCAGGATAGCCAACGATGTTGGACATGTGAAGTTCAACTTACGGATAAGGCTCATCGAAAGATGAAACAAGTTATAGAGACGAGAATCATCGATGACGAGCCTCATCCAGCAAAAAAGACGCCATCTTTATGATGAGTCTGGAAGAAACTATTCATCTTCCTCAAGAAACCCAAGTCTAAAATAGACAGGGTTGACATCCCTCATAACACAAATCATGTGTTTAAGATCTATTACCTAAAAAGGTGGGTAGAACGCTAGGTTCGTGCGAAGAGCCAGCAACCTTCTTGCCCTTGCTCTTACTTCGGTCTACAGTGGTCTTAGGGGCCATTGATTTCGCTTGAAGGGTTTGCGAAGAAAGAAAGATCAGAATTTTGAGAAGAGGAGAAGTTCAAATAACCCAAACGACGAAGAGAGAAGAAAGGACTTCTCATATGATGATGCCCTATTTATAGGGGCAGGAAAAGGGTTGAATTAAGGGTCGCGATCTTCAGTTAAGGTTGTTTGATGAGATCACTCCCCAACAAGATCTGCGGACGGGATTCACAAAGATTTCCAATCACCAGTTGGCAACCATTCACTAGGTCTGGGAAAGGCGCATAGTAGTACCGCTGACGAAGCCGCAAGGTGTCGTTTGTCAAATTTCTGTTATTCTGACAAGGCTCGTATAAAGGGACGAACTCCAGAACGAACCACAAGGTAATGCTCATTTTTGTAGAAAATACGAAGTTCATGATAAAACCAGGTTCGTGAGATAAACTCCTCAAGTTCGAAATGCCTATTCAAAGTGTTTCAGACTACATACAACACGACTCAAGTCTGAAAACTTTAAAGGGAGTTTTGAAGGAGGGTCAGGGAAACGAACCCCTTCTCAATCAGAAATGAGGTTTGTTGTTTAGAAAAAGATCAACCTCGAGAACGAGAGTCGCCACGCAGTAGAGCTCAACATCAAAAGATAAAGTTCATTACTGAATAGAACGGATCTACCAGACTCAAAACTTGTCATTGGATACGGGTTCAAGGTTCACTAGTGGATACGAGACTTAGAGCTCGTCATTGGATACGAGGTTCGAGGTTCATTGGTGAATATGGAGTTCGAAGCTCGTCATTGGACACGAGGTTCAAAACTCATTACTAGACATGGAACTCATTAGTGAAGATGAGGCTCGTTAAAAGGGAACTTACAAGACTTACTACGTAGTTGGACTCGGCTATCGAAGATGAAGTTCGTTAGTGAAAGCGAGGTTCGTTAGACGAAGTCAATGAAGACAAAATTTGTCAGGAGAAACTGGTCTACTGTAAGGTTTGCTTGGTAAGACGAACCTCGAGGCTCATCTTACTTGACGAACTCTGTTTCAATTGAGGTCGAGGTTCGTCATCTATGTGAGATTTACCTGTAAAGGCTCCAAAGACTTAGTCAGGCACGTGGGCTAATCTTCAGGAGCACGTTATGGCGTGCGCTGATTTGGAGGAGGCAGTTATGCCCCTCTACCCGTGATTATAGCACGTCGGTTATGTGCTTAAAACCCTATAAATAGCCATCGATGGCTACAGAAAAAAGGGGTTGGTTGATTGTTAATTAATTGGAGATTTTCAAGCTTGGACTTCACGAAGCATCAGAGACAAGAGTTTCTGCATGCCGATTTGATGTACGAACCTTGATTCCATCCGGTTAACAAAGGTCAGAAGCTCTTATGATCTTGGTCTGATCGTCAACGGGAGGCAAGCTCGATTCAAGCATCAGGGAAGGCATCCTTTCGCCACTTAGAACCCACCTTAAATAAAAGAGAAGCTGAATTAATCTTCTCTTCCTCTGTAATCGAGAGAGTATGAGTGATTGTAAGGGTTTCGTACCAAGTGATCGAACCCAGTTTTCTTAAAACAAGAGAATCAATCAATCCTTAAATTTTTTGACCCTACAGCAAGTTTACCGAACCATGTAAATCTCGTGTCTTTACTATTTTTTTGGATGTTGGCTATTGCTTGTAGGTTCCCTCAAAAATTCAGCCCTAGAACTGATGAGGGAAAGAGTGTATATTTTACTTTGTTAAGATATTTTACTTTCTATTCTTGTTTTCTTTGTGAAACAGGAATATAGAGGTTAGCTTGAGCTTTTGTGAAAATAAAAACCAGGGCATTCTCTCGGGTGATATTGCTTCTGCGGCGTGCGGGCGTGACTCTGCGCCCAACATGATGCCAAGGTATATTCTGAGTGGTCATTTGCTCAAGCCAACTACGTACCAGAAGCCACATGCTATGTGATACGAGTCGTCGTGCGAACACCCTTGATTGCGGAATTATCAAGAGTGGGATGCCAAGAAAATAACAGAAGAACACACGAAAGAGTTCATTTGGGTGAAGGAAAATACTTTCTCTAGATTACGAGAATTAATAGATTACAAATCTCTCTTTCGCAATCTCTCTAAATCAAAGAACAACCTCCCTGATCTCTTTTCTGATTACAATCTGGTTGGTAAATCCTAAGAAAGTCGTGTTTCTATTTATATCAAATAGAAATCCTAAACAATGCAGGAAACTAGGCCCATGCCCAAAACTACATCGCGGTCGACCGTGGCGGTCGACCGTGAAAGTATCGCGGTCAACCGTGGCTAATTCGCGATCGACCGAACCAAAACCCGAGAGCAGTTTCGATTACAGTCATGGCACGGTCGACCGTGGTGGTCGACCGGGATCTTGCGGTCGATCACGACGGTCGACCATCTTCAGATCTAGCTCCTCTTGAGCTTCGTGCATGTTCGCGGTCGACCGTGGCTGATTCGCGGTCGATAGTAGAAGAACCAGCAGCCTTCTTCCTGTTCTTTCATATAGTCTTCGACGTTTCCGCCCCCGACGACTTCTTCCACGTCTCTATTCTTAAGATACCATGAGAATTATCTATTCTCACACTCCTGTTGAAGATCGCTAAGTTCTCGAAGTAAGGAAGAAGATATACCCGTATTATGGCTCCCCCTTTTAGGAACTTGAAGTCCCGTTCAAGTTAGAACTGGAGTAAAGGGAACTCGCGAGCCCCTCCTTCTCTATTGAACCACTTGGTTTTGCTAGGAACCTGACCTTGGCGTCCGATCAAAAACGATTCTTTAGTTCCTCGTCTCATCGTAGTCACTTTTCGCTCCAAAATGCAATCTTCCTTGAGCGGTTCCTCTCTATCAAACCACAATTCATCCACATGCGGTAAGATCGTCTTGTCATCACCTTCATCATCCAACAATGGAGGTTCAAACAATTTCAAGTACTCGGCGTTGATCACCGAATACATGCCAAGGTAAGGTGGTAAATCTAGTTTGAAAGCATTGTCACCAATTTGATCAAGAATCCGAAACGGATCATATCGTATAGGCTTCAACTTTTTCCCTTCTCCTTTTAGCCGTTCCTTACCCAACTTCAGCCATACGTACCATATCACCTTTTTCAAAATTACAAGGAACTCGATGTTGATCATGTTTCGCCTTATATTTAGCTTGTGATTTCTTCAATTGTGCTTCAACCGAGATATGAATATACGCGATCTTCTCCAGAAATCGCTTAGCACGTTGTCGTTCATTCCCCTCCTTACCGTCCGCCGTGGCTTCACCCGAAAATACAAGATCAAATGGACTCGGTGGTAAGAATCCATAACAAGTCTCAAATGGTGATTTTCCTGAAGATCCATGAATAGCCCGATTAAATGCAAACTGAAGATATGGTAAACTCTCATCCCCAAGTCTTGGGATGCCTGGAATTGTATCCTCTCAACATGTGTACCATAGTCTGATTAACCACTTCTGTTTGTCCGTCTGTTTGTGGATAGAATGTCGTGCTCTTTTTCAACCTAGTGTCCATCAAGGTTCACAAAGAATCCCAAAAATATCCGAGAAACCGACTATCTCGATCGAAAATAATTGAATTTGGTAATCCAAAGTGCTTCCACACATGCTCAAAGAACAATTGTGCTGCACCCGCTCCCATTACGGTCTTCTAGCATGGAATCAAGATCACCATCTTGCTGAACTGGTCCACCACAACGAACAAATAGTCATGTCCTCGCTTGGTCATCGGCAATCCTCCTAAGAAATCCATAGAAATACTCTCCCACAGTCTCAAAGGTACCGGCAATGGTAGATACAGTCCCCGCTTCCTATTAGAAGGTTTCGAAATGCAACATAGCTTACACCCTCCAACATACTTGGTAACATCACTAGCGTCTTTGGCCAAAATACGTGTCGTCGTAGATTGAGAAGCGTCTTCTGAATCCTAAAATGACCTTGCATACGTGATGTATGTCTAATCCACTACAACCTATCACCATCCTCCGGAATGCATAGTGATGTCCCACGATACAACAAACCATCCTCTCCACGCTCATACTCCCCCTTTTGTCCAGCCTTCGCCTGCTCGAACACACTGCTAAAATCTCGCCTCGATGTGTACATTTGTACATACTCCAAAGGAACCAATGGCTGAATACGCGTCGCCACCAATAAAGCCATTACCGGCGGACGAGATAACATATCGGCCAACTTGTTCATCGCTCCCTTCTTGTATCTAATGATGATATTGAAAGCCATCAAATAGGACATCCACTTCATGTGTCGTGCCTGATTTAGCTTCGCCTGGGCATGTAAGAATTCCAAAGGCTTGTGATCTGAGTGCACAACCACCTCCTTACCTAACAAGTACACCCTCTAATGCTTAATCGCCTGATAAAGCGCATAGAACTCCTTTTCATAGGTTGGGTAGTTCTGAATAGCACCCGTAAACATCTCATAATAGTATTTTACCAGTTTCCCATCCTGTATCAACACTGCGCCCATAGCATAACTAGACGCGTCGGTCTTTACCTTGAAGGTCCGCTATAGATTCGGCAAAGCTAACACCGGTGCCTCTGAGATCTTTCTCTTCAGCAACTGAAAAGCCTCCTCATGCGTCTTTCTCCACTCAAACTGAACCTTCGCCTTCGTAAGGCTATGCAAAGGTGCCACATAAGTTGAAAAATGTCGAATGAACTTGCGTAAATATTAGCAAGCTCCCATGAAGCTTCTCACCTCTGTCACTGTCCTAGGTGTCGGCCACTTCATGATCACCGCCATCTTGCTTGGATCTATCCTCCTCTGGCCTTTCCCCACGATGAACCCGAGATACACCAACTCGTCCTTCCCAAATTTACACTTCTTCCCGTTGAGCTTCAGCTATCCGTTTTGTAGCACTTCAAATACCTTCTCGACATGAACAAGATACTCCTCCCAGGTCCTACTGTACACCAAGATATCATCGAGGTAAACTATCACAAAATCCTCTATAAAGGGTCGTAACAAATCGTTCATAAGCCTCATAAAGGTAGCCGGAGCGTTGCATAATCCAAACGGCATCACCAACCACTCGAACATGCCCTGTTTGGTCTTGAATGCAGTCTTCCAAGTATCATCCTCCCGAATCCTCACCTGATGGTGTCCAGACTTCAAATCCAGCTTCGTGAAAAACCTCGCTCTTTCCAGCTGGTCCATATGATCATCAATCCGAGGCAATGGATATCGATTCTTGATGGTTATCTGGTTAAGAGCCCGGTAATCCATGCACATGCGCCATCCTCCATCCTTTTTGGGTACCAACAGCAGTGGTGACCCGCAAGGGGAACAACTCGGTACAATCACTCCTGTCTCTAAAAGCTCCTGAACCTGTCTCTTGATCTCTTCAGACTCCTCTACAGATGTTCGGTATAGGCCTATGTTCGATAAGGAACTCTCACCGGTCAACATAATCTCATGCTCCACACCTCTCCGTGGTGGTAGTCCCGTGATCTCCGAAAACAAGTCCTCATACTTGGCCTTTAACCTGTCAAGATCTCCTTGTTGGATCATCTTGTTTTGATAATGACAAACAAACAATTTATGAC
>BQKN01063747.1:188781-201829 GCA_022839385.1 Asparagus kiusianus | reverse complement strand
AGTGATCAAACCTTTAAACAGTTAGGATCATCTCAAAACCCCCACTTGGTCAAACCTTATTACAGTTAGGACCACAAAGTCAAAATCCCCTCTCGATTCCTCCCATGAACGAGAGGTCCACAAATTGATCGATCAAACCTTATGACAGTTAGGGTCGTATCAAACCCACTTTTGGTCAAACCTTTAAACAGTTAGGACCAAAACCAAAATCCCCTCTTGATTCCTTCCATGAACGAGAGGTCCACAAATTGAATGGTCAAACGTACCTTTAAACAGTTAGGATCATCTCAACCCCTACTTGGTCAAACCTTACTACAGTTAGGACCACAACCAAATTTCCTTTCGATTCATTTTGTGAACGAAAGGTCAACTTTTGAATTGGATAATCAAACCTTATGACAGTTAGGATTATTCAAACCAATCCAGATTCTCTAAGTGGAGATCCCACTTCGAGTTTCCTTTGCACCAGGAGATAGAATATAAAATTCTTCCTCTCCAATTCTGGGTTTATCTCTACCAACAAACAAGAGATCAGGAGATAGAATATAAAATTCTTCCTCTCCGATTCCGGGTTCATCTCTACCAACAAAAAAGAGACCTGAATACTCCAATAGGTATACGAGTCTAAACTGTTTCCATAATTTCAACAGGAAGTTTCTGGAGAATATCATTCAATATATTCTTAAGAATAACCTGAATACTCCAATAGGTATACGAGTCTAAACTGTTTCCATAATTTCAACAGGAAGTTTCTGGAGAATATCATTCAATATATTCTTAAGAATAACCTGAATACTCCAATAGGTACACGAGTCTAAACTGTTTCCCTATCCTTAACAGGAAGTTTCTGGAGAATATAACTCAGAATATTCTTAAGGATAACCTGATAACCTGTGTTCTTATGAAGACTGATACAGTTTGATGACAAAAGCTGAATTCACAAGTACAAGTTTCAGCTTCGAATCAAGATCTCGACAACGGTCAAGCGATAAACGCGACGCCGGGAGAACATTAGCTATTCTACAAAGAACTGAATAGACTAAAGACAGAAGAGATCAAGAGTTGAAGCCATTTACACGATCTACTCAACCAAACATTAAAGGGATCGTAAGTAAAATCTATCTTATCCAAAGTATCCCAGAACTCCTCTATAAAAGAATGAGTCTGGAATACTTTGGAGGGGGTATCTGTAGGCGTCAAAAAATGCTGAAACTCAGCTCTGGAAGAAGACATCCAAAATACCAAAAAAGAACACAAGTTTGGGTTATCTCGCCAGCGAGACAGTCTTTACTGTCTCGCCAGGCGAGACAGTCTTTACTGTCTCGCCAGGCGAGATAGACTTTACTGTCTCGCCAGGCGAGACAGACTTTACTGTCTCGCCAGGTGAGACAGAATTTTACTGTCTCGCCCAGGCGAGACAGACTTGACTTTACTGTCTCGCCCAAGCGAGACAGACTTTTACTGTCTCGCGCACGCGAGACAGCTCTCAGAAGGTCAAAACCGCTTTGTAAAACTGCCGACACGTGGCCATTAACTGTTCAAGAACGTGGGGAACGTCGTGGGCGAGAATCACGTTGATAACTGCCAGAATAACGGAGTTTCAAAACGTGGGAAGGTAGTTACAAGAAACTGTCCGGCAGTTAAAGATTTCCGAGACACTGTTTTACTGTCTCGCCGGGTGAGACAGCAAATTTGCTGTCTCGCTGGGCGAGACAGCAAATACTGTCTCGACCAGCGAGACAACAAACACTGTCTCGGAAGACAGTTTTGTCCCGGGGCTATAAATACCCCCCGAGATCGATTTTTTTTTGGGAGGTTGGCACAAGGACGATCCAAGGCTGACCAGAGAGCATTCCAGAGCAGAAAGAGCAGAGATTTTAGTTCCTGGAGTGATTCCTTGACAATCGAGCTTAGACTTGATTTCAAGAAGAACGACTATCTTACTCTGATAAGATATCGTTTCATATTCTCACTTCGATAACGAAGGAAGAATCATAAGCCCCTCACGATTCAATCAGAATCTGTGATTCGGTGGTCAACGAGCTAAAGCGTTCCCGGCACAGGCAAAGATCCCACAAAAGCAGTGATCCAAATAACGATCCTGCGTTTATTTTCTCAAGAGTTGTAATCTTCATTTTTGTTGTGTAAAAGAGTCTTATAAAAAGGCTGTTTTCTTTGAATTTATTGTAATCGACCGAAGATATAATGAATTCGACAACAAGATCAACTTTTGACGAAAACATCATCCACAATGTATGAGTAGAGGTTTGTATAGCAAGAGCCACTAAGTTTCTTGGTGTACCATTAGGCTTCTTCAACTGCTCTGCTCCTTGTTTGAACACCTTCTCTTCTTTATTTTTGCTTTTGTTTACTCATGTGTGTGTTTATGTGAAACTCTCTAGTGAAGATAATATCATGAGCCTGCTAAATAGAAATAGTAGCTTTATTGTACCCTACATATGCACTTCAATTGAATTTCTACGAGTGTTTTTCAGACAGCATATCATGAGAAATTCCCCCTTCTTGTTTTCAGAAGAAAACTTCTTAACCCAATCTGCTGTTACATTTGACATAATATCTCAATAACCAGTTAGACAACATACTATTCTGTAACATTCAGAAAGTTTCTGGGATCCAGAATATAAAACTCCTATAGAAGTCCACTTTGTAATGTCAACATTAGTGAGAAATAGAGGTTGCTAGTTTGAAGTTAACAGTTTCCTTTTCACTTGCATTTATATTTTTTACTGCCTGTAATTCATAATAGTCCCACATAGCGCACTTGATTTCTTAAATGTGTGGATGATATTAATCGTTGTAATACCATTTGACCGTGCGAGGAAAATGCTAATCAAATTAGACGTAAGAGTCGACAATGTTAAATGTATCATTTAGTTCATTGCCTAACAAGATTACCTGCAGATCTTTTCACTTGCAGATCTTGAAGTTTCTATATGTGCAAAGATCACATTTCCAGAAAAAGGCAATGAGCAACACAACCTAATACCTGCAGATCTTGTCTTCATTATCGATAAGAGGCCACATGGTATCTTCAAGAGAGAAGGCAATGATTTATTCTACACAACAATGATCTCCCATCGCATTGCAATTCTTGAAATGAATAATTATTAGTTCAACAATTATGTGGACTTTCGTGAGGGGTTTGATGTTTGGTTAATGTGTTTGTTATGATCCCTATCCCATCAAAATTCTGTCTGTATTTTTTCTTTGATTGGGGTTATTATGGCATTTTAAGGCGAGTTGTGATGCTTATTCATAAGACAGGTTTGCACATTCGAAAAAATTATGCTCTATTTGAATTTCTTTTTGATGTGGCGTAAGTGGCTTCTTGTTGCATTAGTTATCGCAATAAACAATGTATATCATTTTGCAGGTGATGTATTCTTTGAGTTTTTTGCGCTTGGCATAGTAAAAAGAAAAAAATGCATGATTGATAATTTTAATGCTACCTTGTTCAATATGTTCATGCTATTCCTGAATGGGTTATGTACTTGCCTGTGCATATTTTGATAATTCAAAAAGTTTACAAAAATCCCCCTAAATTTTACAAAAAGCCCCCAATAGTTTACAAAAAAACCCCTAAAAGTTTACAAAAAACACCCTAAAAGTATTATATATATAGCTACTATAGTTAAATAGGCAAATGGGCGGCCCGTTTATTAAATGGGCGGGTAAAAACCCGCCTATTTAGAAAATGTTAAATGGGCCATAAATGGGTAAATGGGCAAAACATGCCCGCCCATTTATGACACGCCTATTTAATACCCAAACCTACACATTTAACATCCCTAGTTGCTACCCACGAGCCCACCCGAATGTCATTTCCAGGCTATAAATATGAACCTTGCTTTTAGCCTAGGGTTTTGCGAAAAGAGGAGGTGCAAGGCTGGCTGAGAAAAAGTGCAAAGGACAGAGGCTTGTGGCGGCTTTGGAGAAAAACACAAAGTGAAGTTCTGTGCATAAGCATTGGCTTGGACGGCGTGCAAAAGGCTGTTGTGGATTTTTCTTGGGCTTCGTGCAGAGGAGAAAAAAAATTTTGGTGGCTGTTCTTTTGTGAGAGATTAGAGAGTTAGTTTGAGGGCTTAGATTGAGTGATTATAAACACTAGTTGTATTCTCTCCCTCTAATAGTAGATCTCCCCCTCCTTGTCCCGTGGACGTAGGCAGTTTGCCGAATCACGTAAAATTAGTTTGTTTGAGTTTGTGACCATTGTAATAGTTTTAGGATCCCTCGACAAGTCAGTCCTAGAACTGATGAGAGGAAGAGCCGATATCTCACTTTGTTGAGATATTCGCTTCAGATTCTTATTTTCTTGGTGAGACAGGAATTCTTATTGGGATCTTTCTCTCTTATTGTGCATCAGAAACTCTGTTGAAATTTCCGTTGCGCACAACACTTTTGGGGTATTAGTGGCAGTTGGGACCTCATATGGGGAATTTTTTAAAATAGACCACTTTTGCTAAATATTTAGCAAAATATATCACTTTGCTAAATATTTAGCAAAATGGACCTTTTTTGACCTATAGGCCAAAAAGAGATCGATTTTGAAAAACAGGACTCAGAAAACATACGAGACTAGTACATACGGGACTACTAGTTCCGTATGTTTAGAGCCAACTTAATCATCGTCATTTTGAAAAACAAGGCTCAGAAAACATACAGGACTAGTAGTCACTTATGTTTTCTGACCCTTCTTTTTCAAAATCGACCTCTTTTTCAAAATCGACCTTTTTTGGCCTATTGGCCAAAAAAATGGCTATTTTGCTAAATATTTAGCAAAGCGGTCTATTTTGCTAAATATTTAGCAAAAGTGGTCTATTTTAAAAAATTTCCTGACCTTATATTTGTCTCGTCCTTCCATCTAAAAAAATTTATACGCGTGGGTTAAAGATCTGACTCTGCTACAGTAATTTGCACTAATCATCTTATTCTTAGGGGGGTTATTGGTTGGGACAAATTAGGGCCAAGTAGGAAAATTGTTCCAATGGAACAATTTTATCCATTTGGGATATTTTGAGTGGAGCAAAGTGGGATAAAGTGGGATAATGAGACAATTTTAGCCTTTGATTTGACAATTCATGTGGGATAATTGATGATATGTCACTTTATTAAAATATAATTTTATCTATTAATTATTTCTAAATTAACTTATCCAATTAGTTTAGTATATTATTTAGTATTTTATTATAATATAAACATTATTTTACTTTATATTAAAACATAATATGTTGTACTATTATTACTAATAATATTATTAATTATTATATTATATTATATTAGTATCCTACATTATATAATAATTGATATAATATATGAACAATATATTTAATGTAATACTTTAATAATATCTTATTTAATTTAATATATTATAATAGTATCATACGATATAATGTACTGTATAAAATATTATAATATTTTATTTTATATATAATAACTATAATAATATTTTATATAATATATTATATAATAATATATGTTATTAAAATATTATTATAATAAATATGTTATAGTAATAATTAATATTATATATTATATATTTTATAATATTATTAATATATGTTATAAATATATTAATACATGTTATTATATTAATATATGTTATTATATAATATTATTTGCTATTAAATATTAATATATGATATAAAAATATTAATATATTAGATAATAATATATTATATAATATTATTAATGTAATATTAATATATGTTATTATATAATATTATTAATATATGTTATTAAAATATTATATAATAATTTATGTTTTATTTTATTACACTATAATATAATATAATATATTGAATATATTATTACTTTATACTTTCTATATTATGTCATATATTTATAATATAATTAGCATGTATTAGTTTAAGTAATACAAAAAGGTTTGAAAAGTATCCCAATTGTCTTCAAAGTGGAACAAAATTGTTCCAATATGGAGGATGAGGTAAATTTTTACTATTGGGATAACTTTTTTGTATACGAGTGGGGTAATTTTATCCCAAGTGGCGAAATTATCTCACTAGTGTTCCAAAAAATTAATAACACAAAAAAGTATTATCCTTGTTCCATTATCCCAATGAATAACACTATGAAATAGAATCCCCAAAGTTATCTCATTGTCCCACCAAATATCCCAATGAATAACCCCCCCCTAAGGCTTAGCTTTAGACTTTAGTATTGCCCCAAATATTAGATATTTTAAAGACGGGTGTTGCTACAAGGACCCAAATAGGGGACTTAAGGCATGGGACAGGTGAGGTGTCACCATCCGATTGCATGATGCACTGTTCATGAATAGTGCATCATGCAACCAGATGGTGGCACCTCACCTGTCACATGCATTGGGTCCCCTATTTGGGTCCTTGAAGTATTAATGTTTAAAGACCTAATCTTAATGTCTTATTTATTGACCAGGTTGACAAATAGTCGTGGCTCCTTCACTGAAAGTTTGGATATTTGGATCTTCTTCGTTGTATTTAACAAAAAAGTAGATGCGAGATCACTACTTTTTATCATCATTTTTATTTGTTAGTTTGCACCTGTGATTATTACTCTAAGGGGGTGTTTGTTTCATTTTTCTTTTGGGATATAGAGTGGTTTTCAAGTTTTGGGATGTAAAAAGTGATTTTTTTTTTTGGTATTCCATAAACCTTGTTTGTTTCAAAAAAAATTTAGGATATTGAATCCCCAAAATATAAAAAAGTAATATATTTTAGAATTTGTGAAATCCTCTTATTTAGGTGGGATGTGGGCTGGATTTCTGACAAACACCGCCAGCTCATTTCTTCTCACCTTCTGAAAACCAAAATCCCCTGTTCCTATCACCGCTTCGGTTCTTCTCCCTCCTTTTTTACCCGCCGCCTCCTCACTCTGCTACTCCCATCACCGCTCATGGCCCTCCTCTTTTACCTGCCGCCTCATCCATCCCCCCCCCCTCTTCTTCCCCTGCTGCCCCTCAACTTCGAATGCCCCCCGCCTCCAAAAATGTTCTGTCACCTCTCTCTCCTCTCCAAGCTCTCTCTCCCCCACGCTCCCTCCATCACCAAAACCCTAGCTCCCTCTCTCATCCCTCTCATCAAAACCCTAGCTCCTCAACCTTCATCCTTTCCCAATTCCATCTCTAGATCCCCTTACAGTTCAATGGCGACGAGGTCGTTACCCAAGATGAGCATGTTGAGCCTGAACGATCTGAGAACATGTTGAGCCTGAACGATCTGAGAGCATCTTGAGCCTGAACGATAAAATTTGGGTTTAAGGGAGGGCAAACTCCGCTGAGGCGTCGGTTGCCCAAGCGAGGGTTCAAGAATCGATTCAGTCTTGAGTTTCAGGTGAGTTTTTAGGGTTAATGTGCTTTTTCTATTTGACTGAATGATTTTGTGGTTTATAATCAGTGAAGTGGTTGGTGATTAGTTTTAGTGTTAGGAATACGAAGAAGGATTTTGAAATGTGGAGAAATATGTTCTATTATTGTTGGAAACCTATCTCTGTAAGTTTTTTTTCCTACTTGTTATTAGTCTGTATACAACAAACAAAGTAGATCTATCATTTAAATACTTTATGCTGAAATAATATTCAATTTCTTTTCACAACAGCCTGTTGGATTGTGAGCTCATGGTTACTTGTTTGCTACTGGTTACTTGGTTGCTTGTGAACTCATGGTTACTTGAGCTGTTGTAAAATTCATTCGGGGGTATTTGTTCAAGTGTTTTTTTGAGCTAATGAATTCACTGTTTATAGGCTATAAGTGGGTTTTTTGAGTTTTTCGGATTTAGCTATGATGATTGGTCACATATTGATATTACCGACTACAATGGAATTTCATTGTTTACAGGAGGCGTTCATGAATGAGAATGCAATCTATATTGCTTTTGTAATTTTTAGATGAGGCAGTCCATTATTTCAATGCAATCTGCAATACAATTTCATTATATAGGTGTTCAAAATAAAATGACCATTTCCTGAGCTTCTATGTTATTATTTATTTTTGTATTTTATTATTTACATTGTCTATGGTTATTTTATGACCGTTTATAGTCGTTGGAGTATAAATTTGAATGGGTATGCTTACCCCAATTGAATACATTTGTATTTGTTTTTTGGGAGGTAAGCTCACCAAAGTTCTTATATTCACCATTTATTATTTTAGTAATCCTAAAACTTATTTGCTACAACTATGGATTTTAAATTCCAAAATTTATAATGCTATAATTTGAGTTTGAAACAAACAAAATATTACAAATTATAGTATTCCAAATCCTAAAATATTGTTAAAACAAACAAAGTTTTTGGAATCTCAACTCATAACAAAACACCTATGGATTTGAAATCCCATGGTGAAATCCATATCCTAAAATTATAGGATTTGAAACAAACACCCCCTAAACATAGCAATCATTATACTCCCAAAAAAGGATCTGGATTAGGTGGTAATTGGAGAGTATCACACTCATTTCCTAATTTGAACTCAAAGACAAATCATAACCATTGATTTTGGTTCCTTTCCACTATAAAAAGGTAGTGGTGCCATTACTTTTGATCACTACCATTAATTATCTAGCGGGTGATCATGAACCATTCTAAATCTAACACTCACCTGCCCTTACATGATTTGCACTCATTCCTAACTTGAACCCAAAGAAAAATATTAACCACCTATTATAGAATTTGCGGTTGTGATGGTTCCTACACTACTTTTTTTACTAGAGAGGTTTGAATTCATAACCATTAACCACACAAATCAATAGTAATAATAAGAGTAGCGGTCTTTTCACTACTTTTTTGTAGTGGAGAGAATCTAAATACGTAGAAAGTTGGTTTTATCAACACTAACGCCTCGTTTGGTACGCGGGAATGGACTCAAATAAAAATGGAATGGAAGAATAAATGGAATGGAATTAATGTGAGAATGGAATAGTCATTCTCATTCTCACGTTTGGGTGTAATTTATAAAATAAAGTGGGAACGGACGTATTTTAAAATTATATATTTTATTGATTGTCATTTAGGTGGGAATGCTCATTACCTATCATTTCATTGGGAATGTTCATTCTTACATAAAGTGGGAATTGATGAGAAGTGTGAATGTGCATTCCAACTTCAAAAAAGAGGGTGTGTTTGGTAGGAAAGAATGAGAAGTGAGAATGACCACTCCATTCCACCATATTCCCATGTACCAAACGACGCCTAAGGTCTCTGATTGCTAGACACGATGGTGTTAGATAATAAGGATGAGAGCCACTTTATTAGTCTTGGAAGTGAATAATTATTGGTATACATTAAGATAAGCTATTAATAATAGTATTCAGTATGTGAATACTATCAACCCATAATAAGGATCCAAAAATTAAAGGCTAATTAACAATTAAATATCCTATAGTTTCCCATATTAACAATTACATATCCTATAGTTTCCCGTAGATTGCACTTATATATCCTCATTTGGTTTTGGTAACATTTATATACATAAAGTTTCTAAAAGTTGCATTTTAATACTTACTTCCATGCATAGGTGATATATTTTCCCTAAAATTTCTCATATGATATTTATAAGCTAATTTTAGAACATCTTCAGCTTCATGTTTGATCAATTTACTGTAAATCATCCTATAATTATAATTTAAACCTAACGCTCAAAATAGAATATGGTACGTTTGACAGTAAATCCAACAAATATCAAGGGTTAAAATATTATAATATTAGATTATGAGTATCACATGAGAAAATTAAGGGAAAAATTCTCACGTCTACAAAATAAAAGGTAGTCCAATACAAATTTTAAAATCTTTAAGGTATATAAGTGCTATAAATTTTAGGTAATAGTACATAAGTGTAAACTTGATGAAACTGTAGGGTATTTAAGTGATAAGTAGTCAAAATTAATACCAATTGTTAGACCTAATGCAATACATATGATCAAATACCTAAAAATAAAATTAGAGAGAAACTTGATGTGTTTGGAATCATGTATCAGTACCAAAAACAAAATTTTTAGGCAACTTTCTAAAAATTCCGAGACATTGATACATGAGTAAAATATGTTAAAATCCTTTTTTTTTAAAGTTTTGTTACTAGATAGTTCATGTACAGTACATCACAACATCCATTTGGATATCTAATTTTGAAATCCTAATTTTAGATTTTGGTTGATAGTATCCACGCAATAGGTACTATATATATAGCGACCTCGAGTTATTGTAAATTCGTAATATATTATGAGATTAATGGGTATCCTTGTCATAGGAGGGGATTTCCTCCTATGACGCCTCTAAAATCACATGATTGAGCGACATTATGGATGATCCGCTCCGTTGAACTTAATCTACATATTCTAAAACCCCAACACACCAAGTTTGGGGTGAATCCGTCGCCGTTTGACCCTCCATCGAGCCATGTGAAAAGTTCTATTCATTCAAAACCGTTAAAATTGATACGAGTGGATGAAGGGTCAAACGACGACGGGTTCACCCCAAACTTGGTGTGTTGGGGTTTTAGAATATGTAGATCAAGTTCAACGGAGCGGATCATCCATAATGTCGCTCAATCATGTGATTTTAGAGACGTCATAGGAGGAAATCCCCTCCTATGACAAGGATACCCATTAATCTCATATATTATTTGCAACCTCCCCGGGAAATAACATTTTTTTGTTGTTGTTGTTGTGTTCAAGAATCACGTTTTGAGCATGTGGTAGGCATCCCTGTGGAAGAATAATTTGTGCCTCCTTCCAAAGAAGTATCTTGTCTGAAACGACCTCATTGAATATCTGTAGCTGGTTGATAGCAGGCCTCACTAATTGTATCTGGGCCTTATAAAGCAAGTGGAGAGCCTTAATTCTCGCTTCACGATCAGTAGGCCTCATCCGCAATTAAATTCCAAAGCAATATGCAATAAATGAGGTAAGACTAGTCATGGGCGTCATTGGCCGCTCCTATCCTAGGAAAGGGATTGTCATTGTATCTTTATATCTAAGTGGTTGAGCACGTGTAATTTGGAAACCCAGGTATGATTTGAGGTTGAAGCTTGAACTATTCCTATCATATTTTTCATGTCCACCCATGTCATATCATACTTTTTTTTATTTTAAAAGTGAGAGTTAGGGGGGGGGGGGGGGAAATACTTTTCATAGACAATATCATCTTCTCAATATTACATTCTAATCCTAACTAAACTAGACTAATTATCATTATTAATTAATATATTTTATCCCTCTTGTCAATTTTGTATAACTAAGGACATCTTATAGAACCATATGTACCCTATAAAAACAAACATTAATTTAAAGGTTTTTCAGATATTAGTTCCTTGATTTTAATCTTCAATAATTCTATATTAGTCCCTGAAAATTTTGAAATTGCTCATAATTTTAGGGACTAATTAATATGTAGTTGTTAAATTTTTGACAGACAAATATGCAAATAAGTCATATCTAAAAGAATGGTTAATTTCTGAAAACCCTCAAGCGTGGGGGTTGTCTCAGATAATGCACTCAGCTCAATTTATTTGAGAAGACCCTCCTAACTTTGGGGGTGTTGTTGATAATCCCCCCCCCCCCAACTTTTGGTGTGTCCCATGAAAACTTCCCTTACATTTTTACACTTCTCTCAATAGATTCTCTTAATGTCGTTATTTCATTATGTTATTTGGATGAAATACCATCTTCAAAAAAACTCCTTTTAGTTAGAAAAAACCCTCAACATATAATAAAATGACCACGACCAATTTACTATGCTTTTCCCCTCTATATCTCTTCACTTTCTTTCATCTAGCAAAAACTAAGGTAATTCTTTTATTGTTGAGGGATACTTATCACTTAATAGATTAGACTCATTAATGCTAGTTTTGAGGGGTTAAGTGAGAAAAGTTTAGGTAGGGTTAAATCAAAATTTTAAAATTGAGATGGGTTATCTATACCCCAAACTTGGGGGAGATTTTTCAAACTAAATGGTTGATAGGAGTATTCTCGCCCCCCCCCCCCCCCCCCAGCACACATAAATAGTTGAGGAGAGTTTTATAAAATTATCCCTTAAACAAAGTATGACTTAAGGCACGTGTGACATCAATTTTATAAGAGTGAATTTTATACGAAGTCTACCGTTCAATTGATTAATTTGGGTTGTTTGTCCTTAGATTTATCATTTTCATTAATTTTAAAAATCTATTGCTAAAGCTTCTCTATGAGAAATTTACTTTTTATTTGGGATGGTATGAGATTCTTCATGATCTAGAACTAATTATTTGATAAAATAAATTATGTTGATCATTTTATATTGCTCACCTTCTTATAAGCTATGAATCATGTAGCTTGGATATGGGTACTGTTGCGGATATTAGATTTTTACTATTACAGATATTAGATTTTTCTAACTCCTCAATTTAAATTTTTGACGTTGTTTGATATTGCATAGATCTAAATTATTTTGTTAAAAATATAATCCATATAAGTGCATAATATGTATAAATCTTTCTCAAATTATATTTTATAATTTTCTAACACTAGAGAATAACTGTTTTGGGAATTTTAAACAAATCAATTAGTGTAGTTGGGAAGATGTGGAAGGATTAGAATACTAGATTTTTGAATTGATGAAATAATTTGTATTTTCTTTCATGAATTTACACATTTTGACTTAGAGTATTTGAGGAAAAAGCTTTTGAATTACTATGATACTTGGTTGCCAGCTATAAATAATAGGTGGAAGTGATTTTTTATAACTAAACAAAATCCAATAGACTAGATAAAAATCATCATTTTCCTTTAATGAATTCAAGAATTTAATTTTTCATTAATAATAAGAGTCTTTTCAGTATTGGTCTCTTACGTCATTAATATTTTAAAATTAGTCGGTCAAATCATTGAAATTGCTCTTAAGTCATTAATATTTTAAAATTAGTCGGTCAAATCATTAAAACTACTCTTAAGTCATTAATATTTTAAGACTTTAAACTTCATATTCCTCTAGAAGATAAAATGTTGAAATCCCTGATAAACGAAGAAGAATTTGTTGAGCAAAAGTTCTAATCTATTCTC
>BQKN01063747.1:171532-188771 GCA_022839385.1 Asparagus kiusianus | reverse complement strand
AGGAATAATATAATTATTCCAGCATATTCTCTATCTTAATAAGGCATATAATCTCCATATAATTTCCTAATATACTCCTAACATAATTTCCTAATATACTCCTAACAATCCCAACAAGGTTTTACACATGGAAATATCAAAAAAAACTTTAATATATTATGGTAATCATAAACTTTTTCGCAACCATGTTATAGTAAATAAATAATCTTAAAGTAAACAATCAAGATATTTCACCACGTTCAATGCACGTGCATTCTACCTAGTATCAGAAAAGTAAAAGAGGTTCTTCTAAGTGGGGACTAGGAATATCACTAGCAGTATCACTAATAATAACTGTATCTAAACTCGAACTTTTCTAGTCAAGAATCATAATTGAAATGTACATAACAAAACAAACTATTGAGATTTAGCATTGTATTTCAATCCAGAAGACATCGGAAGCATCAAAAGTGAAGCAGATTAGAAAACATCGGAGAGTTGGACAGTAGATCAAAGTAAAAAGTAGAGCAAATTAAAAAAACGGTAGAGAGTCGGATAATAGATGTGCCAATCAGACCGGTTAGGTCTCATGGTCACTAAGGCAGCTGGTCTGCCCCATACTATTTCGGTACAATTTTGTTTATTTTAGAATTTTGTTTGTGTTTGAAATCTTGCTTTGTATTTTATTCAGGTTTAATCCTATAAATACAGATCTACCAGGTCTAGGATTCTGTTAAAGCCAAAAAAAAAAGTTGTACATTGCAAAAGAGATGTAGAGAAAAAAAATAAAAGAAAGAAATCAAGAGTTTGTTAGAATCTTTGGTTAAATCGAAAGAGATTTCTTGTGAATTTCCTTAAGAACTCAAGAAAGATCAAATCTTGTATATTCTCAAGAATAAAAAGACTTCTCGTGGATGTAGGATATTACCAAACCATGTAAATCTAGTATCTTTTTATTGTATTTATTTTACTATGGTATATTGTTGTGGTTTGTTTATTATGCTTGTTTGATGTTATTGTTTACGTTCTTTCCCTTTTATCGATCGAAGTGATAGATTGTCGTAGTTAGATGAAGGAGATTTAGTCGGATAAATCCAGGCATTGGTTCCGCAACATGCGCCGATCACAACAATTGGTATCAAAATTCGATTATTCATCAATATTTAACTTCTACTCACTGAACGCTTGTAAAACCATTAACGTCATTATTTTCTTTGATGGTGTCTGTTGACGCTCTCTCTTAACAGCTAAAAGAAAATAAAGATATTTTAACAAGCTTAGCAATAAAGTATTGAAAAGGTGCTCATCAATTTCTTTAGTGCGGGGGGGGGGGGGGGGGCGATTCTTTCACATGTGGAATAAAATACCACTCTCATTTTAGGTTAAAGAAATATTTTGAGTGTATACCCTTTTCTTTTTCCTTTTTCTTTTTTTTTTTTTGTTAGGAGATTAATGCCATTTAAAATATGACTAACCTGTTCTCCATAACGTTAACACATACACACATAGTTAGTTAGGTGTGAGGATTTAGAGAGAAATAGAAAGAGTAAGGGCACGTTTGGTTTCGGTATTTTATCGGTGAAAGCCTGCCACAGGGTCAAATCTATGGCAGCTTTTACCCCAAATCGCCTCTTTCTGAGGCGATTTGGGATGAAAGCTACCACAGATTTGACCCTGTGACAGGCTTTCTCCCACTTTCACCCTCAAAATACAAGAACCAAACGCGCCCTAAGGGCCTAAGGGACGGCCCCGACACTCAAACGTTTATGCCGAGGACAGATCTCTGTCATCGGGTGTTAAGGGGCTCGATAAGGGATTGGGCCCCACGTTATAGATATATAGTAGAGAGAGGCGTGGGGAAACATAGAATCAGAAGAATACAGGGTACATTAGGGTGAGAGCAAGGATTAAATAACGAAGCATGGGTCTACACACAGAAATCATCCCAGAGGAAGCAAAAGAAACCAGAGCACCCAATAAAATTATCCAAGAGGAAGCAAAAGCAAATGCAAAAATTTCACGCAGGTAAACAAGGGCAGTCTCACGCAAGGAACATACACGCAGGAATGGAAAAATCATCTCGAAGTTGGGATCGAAGATCATACATTTGCAACAACACCGCCAAATGCATTAGCATATCTCCTCATAAGTTTTCTAACGAATCGAAATGAAGTTATCTCGCATATTTTGGTTCAGGGTGAAGAAAACTTTTGACAAATAACAAACCAATTTGATCTTTCAACGTTTTGAGCATAACGCTACCTCCAGCTGCGTGCGAAACACAGCTTAACATCTATCAGAAGGGAACACATGTACAAACTTTTGCATCTACAATGGGTTGGAAAATTACAAGAAATCATCTATAAACAATGGCGTGGAATTTGATCACTTCTGTACAGAATCAGTATGGTGCTCATTAGTTGAAACATTCAGAAGTAGCTGTAATCATCATCATTGTTTGTCTGTAAGAAACATAGAATCACCACAGCAAAAATGAAGAAAGATGAAAACTCCATTGCCAGAGCTCCCCATCCAATGATACCTGCATGCTTTAAGATGGACGGTATTGCGATGCTCCCTACCACAGAAACTCCAGTCAAGAACTTTGTAAAATTTACCCAGCTGTTGTGTTGCCATGGATTTGAAATCAAAGTGAGATAAGCAGAGAAAATTGTCTTTCAGCATTGGTAAACTAGTAGAGGAAAGTATATATCTACCAACCTATCTCCATCAGCAGACATAAGTGAAGAAGAGTTGGAGCCCGCAAAGAACATTAGAGGCATTGGAAGAACAACGTACATCAATGCTGCAACAATGTCATTTTCATATTACTAGAAGATGTAATCAGATCTGCAAACAATGTAGCATGTCACAGACCAAGTTATAAGCATGCTGGATCAACGTTGACACATGGAGCGAGGCAGAGAGGGAGCACAGGCCAATTATATTCCATGATTGATAGGATGACTATGATTTAGAATGTGTTAGGAGCATACAAGATACTAGGGGTATTACCAACTAGAGGACCAAATTATTCCATAGTGATATAAATACCTTCAAAGTTCAATTATCCGCTTATTTCAAAGTCTCTTTTAGAGGATGTTTCGGAGAGTTTATTTTTTTGGTTGAAGTAGACGATAAGCTAACTCATCTGTATTCACATATTTGATGACATCTCTGATAAGCTAGCTCTTATGTTACAATAAAAAAAAGTTGGGGTTCCCCAACCTTTAAAAAACTAGCATATAAGCTGATGCAGTCATGGTCGGGATGCAATCGGATCAAGACTACAGACTATGCAGAAAGACAGAGAATACAAATAAATAGCCGCAACCAAAATGACTAGGGTTTTATTCTTCTAAAAGAACTCCCTCTATACATCCAGAAAAGAGTCTTTTCAAGACTCAAAAATAAAAGGAAAATGACAAAATAATGTCTTTCCAACTGAAAATAGAAAAATGCCAAAAACTGGAAAATATCCTCCTATTAGCAAAGAGGATCTTCCGTATCAATTTTCTGCTAAAACCGTGTCTATTTACCCCTCTGTATTAGATGGTCAAACACTGCCTAAAATATAAAGAAAATCTTTGACCGCGATTTTAACGATTTTAAGGCCCAAAACAATGGAATTTTGATAGAGTTTCAAAATGACTGGTTTTTTGTGCGATTATGTGCTGTTTAAAGTTCCGCCGACCTTGACCCTAATAGGGTCAAACTGGTCCATGTAAGCTAGAACTACATCATCCTTCCTGAGCTGAAAAGAGTTTGACCCCGAACTTGCATCATCAAACATGTTGGCTGTGCTAAAACAAGAACAGCTTTTTGCACAATTGAAGAAGTCAATTCTTGACAGAACAGGTCACATTTTTTGGGTTCATTGTCTCGATAGATGGGGTACGAGCCAATCCAACTAAAGTGTAGGTGGTGCAATACTGGCCAGTTTTGAGAAACATCGATGAAGCTTGCAACTTCCGTGGCTTTACATCCTTCTATCGGCGATTCATGCCCAATTTCAGTAGATTGATGGCACCGATCACGGATTACCTCAAAGCCCGAGTACCCTTTCATTAGACTAATGAAGCACAATGGGTGTTTCAGATCATTCAGGAGAAGTTGATGATGACTGCTCTGGCACTTGTCTTACCTGATTTAAGGTGTTTGAGATAGCTTGTGACGCATCTGGCATAGACATGGCGGTGTACTAAGCTAAGAGGTGCGACCTATGGCTAAAACGGTTTGAAGGGAAATTACAGGACCTATGATGCAAACTTCTACGCCATCGTGCAGGCCCTATAGCATTGGGAGCACTACCTGCTACAGCGCAAATTTATTCTCCATTAAAAACATGAAGCTCTCAAGTATATCAATGGTTCACTCAAACTAAACCGCGGACATGCTCAGTGGGTTGAGTATCTCTAACAATTTGGTTTTTCTATGAAGCACATTCTGGGGGTCAACAATCAGTGGCAGATACGCTGAGCAGACAAGCGACTTTGCTATCTGTACTATGCAGGCACAAGTCGTGGGTTTTGATACCTTTCGATATATCTATCCTACGGATTCCTTCTTTGGTCCTATTTATAAAGATGTGGAACAGCAGCAACATCGTTCAAGTTATCTCATAGTGAATGGTTCTCTTTTGGGGACTACAACTTTGCATTTTAGATTGCTCGCTGCAAGCAAAGATAGTCGAGGAGCTTCATAATGAGGGTCTCTTTCAGCAAGAAGGTTTTGACGATGATCTCCCGATATTATCATTAGCCTAACATGAAGAGGGAAGTGATCTGTTTTGGAAAGCTCTGCTATGTGTGCCAAGTGTCGGAAGGAGCAACAACTAATGTGGGACTATACACGCTGCTTCCAATTCCCGCAGCACTTTGGGTGGATGTCAGCATAGAATTTGCTGTTAGGCTACCCCAAACTCAAAAGGGGAATGGATTCGATCTGTGTCGTTGCCAATCATTTCTCAAAGATGCCTCACTTTCTAGCTTGCAGGAAGACAATGGATGCATCTCGAATAGCCGATCTCTACTTCAAGGAGATTGTGTGTCTTCATAAAGTCCTAACGTCCTCACTTCGGATAGAGACACCAAATTTATGAGTTACTTTTGAAGAGCGTTATGGAGGAGGTTGGAAACCAAGCTCTGTCACAATAGTGCTTTATCTTTCACAAATAGATGGTCAGACAGAGTTCGTGAACAGAAGTGTGGGGAACCAAGCTCTGTTACAATAGTGCTTATCATCCACAAACAGTCGGTGAGACAGAGGTAGTGGACAGAATTTTGGGGAATCTTCATCTTAGTCTAGTTTGGGGCAATCCAAAGAAGTGGGATCTCATGTTTTATGCAGCTGAATTCGCTTAGAGCCGTTCACAGAATTGCACCACAAAGAAGAGCCCATTTAAGATAGTGTATGTTAGAAATCCACAGGGCGTCCTCGACTTAGCTTCAGTTCCTAGAGCAGGGCGACCCATGTCAAGCTGAAGATATGGCCGACCATCTGCAAAGTATCTAGGATCAAGTTTAGCAACAAATTGAGGCCGCCAATTCTTAAGTATGAAGCTGCTGCAAATATGCATCATCACTGCGTCGTATTCAAGGTGGACGATTGCTTGGTACATTGGGAAACCAAACGGCAGCGCCGTCCACTTGCATAGTCCATCCTACGTCATAAACACTGTTTTCCATTCTTCGCCTAGCTAAACACGAATCTGGTGGTACCCGCTCTTCGGATCTAATTTGGAGAAGACATTAGCACCTGTTAGTTGGTCCAACATGTTGTCAAGCAGGGGTATCAAAAAGTGGAACTTCACAGTGATCTTATTTATGTTTTGGCTATCAATCTAGGTGTCATCCTTCTTTGGTGTTAACAGGGCTTGTAGGGCATAAGGATTCATACTGGGTCGCAGAATTCTTTTTCCAACTATTTCGCAACTTGCAGCTTTAGCTCTTCATGCTCCCTCGAACTCATCTGATATGCCCATCAAACTCATCTGGTATGCAGGTCTAATGGGAAGACTACCCCGGAACCAGGTTGATGCAATGCTGGATCTCCCATTGGTGGGAGGGCAGTTGGCACTTGACAGATTATTAGGGACATCTGCAAATTCATGCAATAGAGATTTGATTACCCCGGGACTTCCGATACCTTGAACTCCTCAGGTTCTGTGGTATCTAAGGCATGCACAACCGTGAGTTCTTTGGCCTCCTCGAATGGTCGCGCCTCATTGATGAGAGTTTTCTTCGAGAACATGTTTCAACTTTCTTCCGACACGGGTTTAGGTCCAGCTTCTTCCTTCATGGGCATCAGCACAAACTTCTTGCCATCCTTCTAGAAGGCATATGAATTTCACCTACCATCGGGTCTAATCTTTCGATCATGCTGCCATGGACGCCATAGCAGGAGATGCCATGCATCCACGAGGACAACACCAAGCCTTATCCAAGTTATTGTTCCCGATAAAGAAAATAATCAAAGAATCAACCACCACCTCCTTGTCCTTTATCGACCAAGTTAGTTTGTTCGGTCGAGGGTGCTTCTATCGATGATGATTTTGAAAACCTTGCCTTTTATGGTGCAAGCTGTGTGGTCAAGTTGAATCTTTTAAAGACCTCTTTACAAATAAGATTTCCACACCTCCCTCCGTCGATGATGATTTTGAAAACCTTTATTTTATGGTGCAGGCCGTGTGAAAGACGTTAGTTCACAACCACTCCTTCTTCTCAAGGTGCGAGGACTCTCTGAGCGACAAATGTCGTATGGGTTCTATCACCTATAGTGAAAATGCACCCTCGTCTTTATCATCCTCATCATTGTTGTAATGATCGAGTTCCTCTAGATCTGATCCCGCATCAAACCATCAGACCTTGCCTTTGTACAGTTGATTAGCACAGTCGGGCATCTCAATAACCCGGCTCTCCACAAGTGAAACGACCAAGGGCCCTGGGGTTTGGCCTTACCATGCTAGTCTCAGCATTTGGTGTTGGTAAGTGCTGATGCAGGGAAACAGTTGTTTGCATCTCCAAGATAAGATCTCGAACCCCTTCGATACTACTTCTTCTAGGCTAACAAGGCATGCTGACTGGCTTCGGAAACCTTGGAACGGATGGAGCAGGTCATTCTAGAGTAATTGTCAGAGACCTCCAAGGTAGTAAGCAACTAGTTGTTCCTCGGTCTCTGCCAGGTTGTTGTGTGCAACCAACATATGAAACTCCTCTATGTACACCTCCACGGTGTACTCCCTTTTCGCAATTGCCGCAACCACTGCAACATGTTTTGAGCATAGTTGAAGGGAAGAAACTCTATCCTTTAACTTCTTCAATCATTAATCTTGTGTTTACCTCGCCTCTCCCGCATGTGCCGCTCCTATTCCCACCATGCAAAAGCTCGGCCCTTGAGTTTGATTGCAACTAGTTTAACCTTCTTTTAAGAAGGTACATATACTCGAACATGCATTCCACCGCATGCAACCAATCAATGAACTCCTCGAGCTGGGAACCTCCCTAAAACTCAAGAAGATCCACCTTGACATATTCCCAAGATTGATCATAACCCCTTCAAAAACCATGATATCTTGAATACTCCAACTTAAGTTTGGAATCATTGTCACGATCTGAGTCGATAGCACGCAGCCTATGCGGACGTGCTACTTGGTCCTTTAACTCGTCGATCTATCTCTGCAACTCCTGGTTCTGCCTCTACAGGTCATCAAACAAGATGTCCCGTATGTCTCATGCTCTATAACAGTCGCCTCCATCCTCCGAGGCTATTCCTCATTAGCGTCTACCACGACCCCCACATCCTCTTACACGCATGGACATTCGGATGCTTAGAATGAGTACTGGATAGAACCTAGGCTAGAGCCGCCTCTAAAGCCATATTATAAGCTCATCTAAATAAGCAGGTTTGACAAAACAAATGACTATTTTACCTATGCAATCTTTGTAAAATTTTTATCACAAGACAAAAGCTATAAAAAGCCAGAACAATTTATAAGCTAAAAAAAAGCCCTCCCAAACACCCCTTTAGAATTTAACCCTTCTTTCTAGGGGCTCTAAATATGTCAGGTCAGGATAACATTTATTTTATCTATAAACCCAAACCCAATGAGGAAAGTAGCTATAGATTTGACACATGTAGATAGTGAAGATCTCGTAAACTTAAATGGACTGCAAGCTCTATTCACCAACTTTCTTCTCATTAGGATTTACTTTGAGATGTGTGTTGATGCGTGAAACACATCAAGGCCATCTTTTCTCAAGATCCATCATACAAGAACACATATCTCAACGCAAATCCAAGTGCATAAGCTTGCTAAGCAGAGCCCCTACTTTACTAAGTTCACTAGAGCTTTACTAAATGTATGCGTGCAGGTGTATTCAGATTGTTTCTCTTCTTAAAAAGATTTAAGCTAGTAGTTGAAATTAGTCTTCATCATGATAGTCCAAATTCAATGAAAATGTTCTATGCTTAAAAAAGATCTAAGGGCTGAAAACTTGGTGGACAGAGCTCTTACTCAAGTTTACAAGAGCTTTACTAGATATGCGTGTGTGTGTATTCAGACTGTTTTTCTTCTAAAATAGATTGAAGCTAGTAGTTGAAATTATATTTCATCACAATAGTTCAAATATAATGACATGTTCTATGCTTATATATTTCTTTCGCTTTTGCCCGCACTCTAAATGATTTTCTACCAAATAAAAACTTAATACATGATTGTTAGACCACTGTCAAGTTTTGTTATACATATAATTCCAAGTGGAACGTATATGTGATAACCATAGTTTGGCGGCATGCTAATGCCCCGTTTATATCAACACCAAACTTTAAAACTTCTATAAATCCATTTACTTACTTTCATCATTATATCAAGTTTAAATTTGAGAAGTATTGATGGCCATTTTAGTTAATACCCCCTTCCATGTGATGCCATGTGTAGAAGGATTTTCAATTTTTTTTCGCTGACGTCTACATAGAGTGGTTAACAAATTATTCTCGAATTTATATCATTTTCCTAGTTACGATCAAAACCAATATCACCCCATGAAGCCTTCATTTATTTTGAAATCGAAACCCTATAATGTCCAAAATATCAATTGTGTTATAAGGCATCACTAATAGCTAGGGTGGCAGTTTATGACCCGACCCGTTGACCTGACCCAACCCGACCTGTTATAAATAGGTATAGGTCACTTTATATGGGTCGGGTCATAAACGTGTAGATCCAAGGAACTCATTTATTTATCGGGTCATAAACGGGTCAACCCGCCAACCCATTTAACTTTAAAACATCTATCATTCAACTATTAATGATCAAAACTTTTAAAAACACATCCATAAAATATCAATACTTATAAACACTACAAAACCAAAAATTACATACAACACACCACATAAATATCAAAACTTAAATAGTACAAAATTTATAACTTATAATGGCAATTTGAAAATTTTGGAGTTTGCATAAAACACCCTAAAAGTTTCAAAATTGCAACATACACCCTAAAAAGTCAAATTTTGCAGAAACGCATGCCAGAAATATGAAAATTTGCAAAAATAAAAAATCTATAGCTTATAAACAGTAACGAGAAAATTATGGTATTTGCAGAAAACACCCTAAAAGCTTTAAAAATTACAAAAAACACCCTAAAATCCAAATTTAAAAAAAAACTAAAAGTCAAATATATAAAGATTATAAAGTTTATAAATTAGAAAAAGTCCACTAAGAAAATGATATTTGCAAAAACACTAGAACTTTTAAAATTTGCAAAAACACCCTCACAATTCAAATTTTATAAAAAACACCCTAAAAATATCTAAACTTATAAACAGTACGAAACCTATGAATGATAAATAGGACCGTAAAAACTTTGACTATGGACTCTACGTTAAGTACATGAAAATTATAAAACAATTAAATTGGTCACTTGGGACCTTGGGTCGGTGGGTAACCCGTTTAATAAACAATTTGACCTGATTATTTGATGGGTCAGATCGGGTCAATATTATACAAGTCGGGTCAAAATTTATATGGGTCCGGTCGGGTGGGGTCGACCCATTTGCCAGGCTTTATTATGTATGGATAAACTCATAACTCTCACAGTAAACTCCAAATACTTTTCCAAAAGTGTAATTGTCCAGCATCCAAGGCAATAGCCCCATGGAGCTTTTACCCTTTTTGTTATCTTTTCTTAAACACTAAACCAGCTTAATAATCAATCATTAAAACCTGGCATTGTCTCGCTGCTTGCTGCTTTTCATGAATACTATGCTTCAATTGTTCACTGGAGTTCATATGACATAATAATCTTCTCCTAGTTCAATGACGAAATATAATGCATTTTGTTTGATGCAACCATTTTCAACCTCACCGACTCAAAACAAGCTTTTAAATGTCATCTGTTCTATATTTCTGAATCCTTCATTTCAAAGCTAGTGCACAACTTTTTAATAACAAGAGTGAGGGATGAAACAAAGCTAATAATACTTGTTACAGCAGAGTATTAATTGGATTTCCAATGACACAGTGCCTCTTTATTGCAATGGAAGCGAAGCTATGGGAAATTGAAGCAGCTACTCCAATATATATATCCTAACCACAATCATAAGAAACATGTAGAAACTGTTCGACAAGAGAAGTCTACTAGTCACGTCAACCTTATAGAGTGAGTTGTCCTTCTCATGGGTGAGTGCTTACCATTCCTAGAGCAAGTTGTAACCTATCCCCTTTTTGCTATTTCATCTTATGCGGCATTTATGTAATATGCATATACAACTATTACAAAAAAGTTGTTCTCTTCAGTTGTATTTATATATTGTGTTAGTTATACCAATGCAGTATACACAGTGTAGAATATGACCAACAGTTCAGGATCTCAGCTTGGATCAAATGGGCAATTGCTTGTCATTTCTAAAGTGAGTGGCACCACAATCCCTCTTCGCCATCTAGTTGCATGAAATCAAACATTTCTTAGTGAGTGAATGAGCATTTGCCGTTCCTACAGTGAGTGCTACCTTATCCTCTTTTGCTATTTAGTTCCACGTGCATTATCTCATGCATCTATAACTACCAAAAAGATTGGTTTTTCCTCTTTCATTAGACCCTGTACTAGCTTATATGTAATCCAATGAAAACAATCTAGTAGATGACCAACAGCACAGAATCTCAGTTCGACTGACATGTGCAAAGACTCAAGTTTAATTCTTTTCACGTACATATCAGCTCAACTTACACACACTGTAAGTCTGTAAAGTGGTTCATATCTTACCTGTTAACATAGGCCACCAGTTATTGTATAATGCGCATGCCTGCATCATCAAAGAAAGACATGTAAGATTAATCTACCATATAAATTAACCAATCTAAAATATCCCCGACATGGCACGAGATATCCCCCGATATATCCTTTTATAGCGTTTGCCGCAACCGATATGGTCTTTAAATATCCTTTACCGCTATTTGGCTATTTTGAGTGATAAATCCCCGATATGGCCGATATATTAGCCGATATGTGGACCAATATATCTTTTTATATAGCTTGTTGCAAAATAATATACCGTGTTTGGAATTTTTGGGCGAGATATCAAGATTTCCTCATTATATCAAATGACTTTTTGCCCTAAAAAAAGCAGATCGAATGTTGCAACGTTACTTTGCACTTTTGTTTGTTTTAGAAGGTTGATTAGTGATCCAAAACATATATTTTTCATATTTTGTATGCTTAAATTTCATTACATATGTTGAGATTACATTTTAATGCATTATACTATGTATATTGTATGCAAACATTCATTATGGCATTCCGATATTTACCACATATCCCCGATATTTCCCCGATATCCGCAATCCGATATGAATTTTGGCCATCTGATATTTCCCCGATATCCGATATTTAAAACCTTACAAGTAAATAAATGCTTGACTAAAGCATCAAGGTCTGAGAAGTGCCAATAGAGGAGAAATTTATTCCCTTAAAAAGGAGAATGCTTGGGATTCGCTAACTTTACCTCAAAACATTTAAACCAGCTATCGAGGAGCAGGTTGATAGGGTTTGGTTCAAGGCTTCAGAGGCAATAAACAACAAATTTACTCCCTTTGAAAAAGAAGAGTTTGTAGGTACTAACTCTAAACAATTCAGAACTGTTTCACTACAAACTTACAATGATCACTCACCAGAAATTGTAATACTATTCCACCAGAAATCATTATCGCCAAAATAGCAAGTCTTCCACTGTCTAGGCAGGCAATCAGATAGCGCGGCAAGCCTGCCATGATTTATGTGCCCTCCAACCTATGTAGTTTGTAACCTAAAACAATGCAGGGATATAATACTTCTCCTTAATTCGATTACCAAATAAAAAAACAAAACCATAGGCATCAATACTATTGCATTTCTGCATATTCCCGTGAATATCAGCAGCCAAAATTGAACGATTGGTAGACAGAAATCTTAGGAAACCAAGAATTAAGAATAAAAAGGTAGCTTAGCAGAAGGGCTTACATCAAAACAATATTTTAATATATGACTTCATAAAGACATCATATTGCCAAATATACAGAATCAATCAATAAACACTCCACAGAAAACATGGATAGAGGGACATCATTTTTTCACTTTTTTGTCACTGAACTAAGCAGAAGATAGAAAGCTATGTAAATAAGATAATTGATAATAGACATACAATTGCTTCATTTTGTTCCAAGGTATCTCTTCAGTAACTTGTTTGATACTGATGACCAGTGCATTTACATGATTCTGTTGCTTATCGTAGATAAGAAGCTTGCTTCTTCAAGATGTTACTTTTGAGGATAGTGGAGGGAGCGCAGAAATTGTGGACAAAGCATTTAGTTTAGTGGTTAAGCCCCTCTTTATGTATTTTATTATTATTTTGAAGCCATATATGTGATCACGTAGTGTCAATTGATACATGATTGGCACATGTTTTGAGTTCTACCTGACTTACATGTAACTTGTATTTTCCTACAAGATTTGTGAGATCCCTTGATTTGACATGGTTATTGATGAACAAAATAGTTTGCAGTAAAATTGATATACTGGTGTAATGCCAAAAGAAGTGATTCCCAAACCCTATCTCGAATTTATTCTCTTCTCTCTTGGCACTGCATCCAATTCCCTCCTCTCTTTCTGTTCTGCGCAACAGCCCAAACATCCAACCAACAACTGCTGCCAACTCCTAGTAACTGATGACCTCTAAAACCCAAAGCCATTCAACCTAACCTAAATTTTTCTGACACAAAATGTTACCAGAACACTCAAACTAACAGCAACCCAACACCCCATCTTACTTTTCTAACAACAAAAACCCAACCAGTTAAGTCAAATTCTCTCTACCAACCAGCCCCACGTCAGCCCTCACTATCTGCCAGGCTGCCAAAAATGTCATTCCTCTTGATGCCCACTCAATAACTGCCTGCACCTTTCTTGTGTCGTTTACGATTCTAAATTGTAGCCGTTCCAAACTCATTTACATTAGGCCTCTCACATACATGTGAATTAATTTTGGATGCAGAAGAATATTAAAATCAGAAGAATATTGTCATTGCTCTAACTTCTAAATTAACAATATTTTTCTGTAAGAATTATTCACTAAACTCGCGTGGTTTGCTCATCAAAGCAATCATATGGTGGTCTGTGAGAACTAATCTCTTAATGTCATAATACTATAGAACAAAGTATTCACTTACTTGAAAATGATTTGTTTGGAGAAGACAAAACCAAGCAGTGTATGATATCACGTAATGCACTTTGTTCGCTTATGTCGATTTCTTGTGTGTTTCGTAAATAGTGTCTTATAGTTTGTCTCTCGTACTCACATGTGCCTTTTGGGATGTTCTGTTGAGATGTTTATCAAATCAGTAGATTTAAACCATTGTATTATCTCAAAAAACCAAAAGGAAAAAACAATAGATTCCCTGTCTTACAATTTCAATCTCTGTTTAGAGTACTGATAGTATGTGAATATCTAAACTCTGATTCTCACTAGATGGATGAGGCAATTCTCAGGCATGAAAACTGAATATAAAGAGAAGGGGAGCATCATTTCTTGATAAAATTCGATAAGTCTTTGACAATTACACAGAACAATGAACAAATGCCAACGCCACTACAAACTAGAATCAATATCATTGTTACAAGCTTTCACTCACAAAAAATCCCATACATAAGAACATGAAATGAACCGATAATTTTATAGAAGTTGGGGATATCCATCTTTTACCGCATTAACATAAAAGCAAATGACTCGATTTTTTTCCCCACTTTGAGATGCTACATACTATCACTATGGGTCCTCTTGAATTATTTCAAACTGAACTTTATAAGTAGTGATCTTAATGAATTTATAGCGAAAGTCACTTGACATTAGATAAAGCCTGAAGCTACCGCTTTGTCAAAGCTTAGTCTGTAAACAATACAAGAGCAGCAAAATCCTCGAATATGCACCAAGAATATTTTCAAATAATTACAGAATTTAACATTTTGGGGTCAAAACCGAACCCAAAAAAGTCGATATTTTTTACAGTAGAACGAGAACTAAACAGGAAGTGTGATCTACGAATACCCCAAAATTGGATGCATAAAATATATCAAAAAATAAACAAAGCAAAACAAAACAAAAGAGAGACTCACCGTTGAAGGGGATCGAACAAGGATGTGGATCGAATTATAATTTGAGGATTCAGAAAATTTTGGGGGTGGTCGACTGTCTCCAGAGAGTTTGCAGCTGTCGCATGAAATATACTCTAGAGCTGTAATGGGTCGGGTTTCAATTCGGATCTGAGCTAGATCCGATATGACGGTAAGAAAGCATTGGATCCGATATCAGTTGAGGGGCTGTTTGGTTCAATTTCTATAAAAAAGAGGAAAAAGAAACGTACTCAAAATTTAATTTTCTTATATTTCTATAAAATTTGTAGGAAAAAATTATAAAACTTAAATAGTACCATATTTCTTGTTTTTTTGTTATTTTTTGTTTGGTTCCAAGTATGAAAAAGTTCCTAACTTTATAGAAATATATTGTTTTCTTTTTCTTTTGCTTGGTTGGATATCATTTTATAGAAAATAGCTTATGTTGTGGTGTTTTCAGTCGCTAAAGTATGGTCATTTGCCAGCAACGGATAGGTGCCCCCCTACATGCACCGTTCAAATCGAATTGACGATCAGGACCATCAAGAATCCCGATTTAGCCGACTCGTCGAGTCGGCATCTCCTTAGGTCGACTCGAAGGACGGTACTTGTCGGTCCTCTTGTCGAAGACGATTCACTACGAGACCACTCGACCAGTTATTCTACACCTCGCATGGTTAACTTGTAAGGTGTTACTTCTCGACAACCCTCGCTACAAGTCGAAGGACGACTTCAACCTCGACCCGTCCCCCCCCCGCCCCCCGACAGCGCGTCAACATCACATTAAATGCTTCGCAGGCACCATCATTTCTTCATTCTCTATACTATTTATTGTTAGACCCCTAGAGGGGAGGTGATTAGGGTCTTATGCTAATCTAATCCGATTTTATGCTAATTAAAACTAATTAACAAATTATTCTTACAAGAGAGATATACAATATATTACAAGCAAGAATAAGCAATATGAACAAAGGTAAATATCCTAGCAATGAGATATGCTAAGAGATATATGCAATGATATACAAATCACACAAGGGTAAGCAAACTAAACTGGATAGTGGACAATATAAACCATGAGCAATATACAAAGACGATAGAAGATATGAACATAAAAATAAGTGCGCCAATGCAATCACAAACAAACGATATGATTACGGAGTTCGGTCTAACCACTTGACCTACGTCTCCGCTCCTCACCTCGAGGAGATCTCCACTATCATAACTGGGTTTTCTACGTTCACCCGAATAACGTTTACACCACACAATACGGTTTTCTAGTTTACCGAAAACTCAACAACTTACACACTCTTGCGATCCCACTTTACACCCTCTCAAGTGTTGAACTAGACGTGTCTCCCTCAAGTGCTCGGATACAACCTCTCCCTAGGTTCGTCAACCGACACCACCCCTCTTGGGACGATCCCCGACTCTCGCCACACACTTCTCTCGGTGTACAAGTGTATTACAAAGTGATCTCACAATAAGCACAAATACAATAAATGATTGTTCTCTAATATGGATGAGAAAACAATAAAAGCTCACATTCAATTGTTACAACTCTTACCAACCTAAATATACTATGTATGAAAGATACAATAAGCTCAAGTGGGTGTGTGAAAACAATGAGTGAATCAATTCAACTAAACTCAATTAAAATCTAACATATAAAAATTATGAACAAAACAATAAATAGTTAAAAATAGAGTTTAGAAATTCTTCTCTGAAAAACAAGATGGAGAGGTGGATTAAAATGAAGCTCAAACAATGTAGATGATCTACTCCACTTGTAAAACAATTTCCCAAACAAAAACTCTTTTAAACAAACTTAAACCATTGTTAAACTCTTGTTTAAAAACTTCTTGGATTTTTTTGAACTGAGGATATGTGGGGGTATCTATAGGAACCCCAAAGTCAAGAGAAAACAAGGTAAAAAGACCAAAAATCCAAAAACAATACAGTCTGGAAATATAACCGTTACACTGTTATGAGTCGACTCGTACTTTTCATGAGTCGACTCATAAGTAGCCGTTACAGGCTAAAAACCAACTTATGGGTCGACTCATAAAATTCATGAGTCGACTTATCATGCATGGGTTGACTCATGAATTCATGGGTCGACTCAGCAGAAACAAAACTAGTTTTTCAGCACACTTCATGAGTCGACCTAGGACAGGCATGAGTCGACTCAACTTGATGGGTCAACTCATGATGTTGTGAGTCGACTCGTCAGAAACAAATGACAACTGTGCAAGACTTATGAGTTGACTCGTCACATGCACACAGTCTATTTTAAACAGAAATCTGATTTTCAAACATCTTTTAAAAATAGCAAATAAAACCAGAAAAATATAAAACTTTGAGGAATAATTGTAGACATGATAATAAACATGCTACAAAGACTGGTTTCCAAAAAAGACTTCCCAAATAAAAAATATCATTATTTTACAAAATAGTCCAAAACATAAAAATATAAACACATGAGTTTGATGTTTTGACCTAAACCAACTTTTAAAACTTTGTGAAATGTTTTTGTAGACTCGATAAATTATGTATAAACTGGTATTGAATTCTATAAACTAATAAAACAATGTTTTCACAAAAACACCTATAAAACC